>JASDQU010012479.1:7541-22138 GCA_032191745.1 Picea mariana
AAAAAATCCACAAATAGCCACGTATTAATTAAAAGTACAAATAATGATTGATGTTACTGGCATTCTATGTGTAGTAAATATAAGAATACACTTTGGATTTCGAGACTTTGTTTCATCTCCCAATGAGTTGATGAGTGCACTTTCTCCACCGTCCAGATGTACACACCCGATCATGTCAACCACAACGTTTAGCCTCGGGTTTTGTTTTGCATGCTTAAATAATGGAAATTCTCGTACTTTGTTTTGCAAAATGTACAGACCCGATCACGTCAACCATAATATTTAGTCTTGGGTTTTGTTTTGCATGCTTAAATAATGGATGATCGCTTGTACATTAATAATTATATGTAATATCAACAGGCTATCTTGTCACTAATGCCAACCTACCCATTATTTATTACAATATGTTGCGGATAGCAAAGAATTTATGCGGAAGAGGGAAATGTTATTAATATTTCTCTGGGTGAGGTGAAGCTTTCAGAATAGTCTCTTCTTGAATATTTGGTAAGCTTATGCCTCTTTCATTGAAATTAGAGGCTTCCTCGAATTTTACTTTTTACAAGTTGAAAGTGTAGTTTTCTTCTTTGTTTTACTATTTTATCTTCCACACTCATGCATTATATCTCTTTGTCTGTGGAAAATAATGCGATTTCTATTTGAAATTTGCGAATATTATGGGAAGATCTCGTAAATATTATGTGAAAGATTTCGAATGTTGTTGAAACTTATATTTTTTGACTTTTTATTGCTTATTTTGTGAAACATTTGTTTTCTGCTTGAAAATCGTAAGGATTTTATATGTAGAAACCTTGAAATTATTAAATCTTCAAAAAATACTGGCAAATATTCTTTTATCTTTCTAGGACTAGTATTTTACTAGAACCTATTTCTGGTTTCATTTTTTATTTTCAACTTCTTTCTTGTTCATTCTACTATATTTTTTGAGAGAAGACTCCTCTTGAATACGGAAGTTTCAACTTCTTTCTTGTTCATTCTACTATATGTTTTGAGAGCAGACTCCTCTTGAATATGGAAGTTTGTTTTTTGTTATTTTGTTTACTGCGTAGAGCTTGGGATGTCTGTGATTCAATTTCAATAATCATTATCAAGGGCATGTTAGAATTCATTTAGAAAAACTACTCATGCATGTCCAGATTCAAGGAGTGTCTTATAATTTTGTTATCTTGGTGATAACATAGATGATCTCTCAATTTTGTTTGAAGAGCAAATAGTAAATGGTGGTTTAGATGTTCAAAAATATCAAATAAAAAATGTTTTAAGTGAAATATCAAAGAGGACTAATGAAATACGTGAATAAAATATATTAATTCTATAGAACCCAATTCTCAATTGGCTTTGTGTTTATCTTGATTACAATGTTTGAATAGCACTACCTATGGATCATATGGAGTCCCTTTGATGCTTTGATTTGAGAGTGCTCTAGAGTGGATTATACCTCATGGTTACTAGTTTTTGGGTGAGATCTAATTTTAGGATTATATGGTAGAGTAGAATGGTTATTAATTTTTATTCATGCACTGTTATATTGTAGTATTATTGATTGTTGAATTTAAAAATAAACATGTTTTATTCTTGTGTTGAAAGATATTTATTAGTCTTAATAATTTCTTAAATAGTATTATTCTTAAACATCCTTTTTGGTGTTCTTTTTTATATTGTTAATTAATTAATTTCAAATTATTAATTTTAAAATTTTGAATTATATTTATTGTTTACAATTTAAACTTTATATAACTTTTGGGTTTATTAGAGTTAACTTCTTTATTTAATTTAATACACATTTTTGTTAATATTTATAATTTTTAGTTTTTCATTTATATATATCCATTGGACAAAATATAGACTTAATCCTAAGGCAAGGATTCACTGCTTTACAACTATTACCCTTGTTGTTATAAACATGAGTTTCCTCCCTATCTTATATATACCATAACTTATCATTTATCAATATAACAATCAACTTCAATATTTTATTCATGGAGATTTCTTCCTTCATTTAATTGAATTAGTAAGTGCTAGCCAACCATTAGGTGTGCAGGTATCCCAACCATTATTGTCACTGTTATATTATTTTCAATTTATGCAAGTGTGATCCCTTTTGGGTACTAGGGATGTAACAAGTGGTATCAAAGCTTCAATCAAGCTTTGTTGGTGATTTTTTGTTAGGTCTTAACAATAAAAGAGAGAAAAAAATGACAATCAATTACTATCATTTCACCGATCAGGGTTGAGTTTCAAGAGCAATTCCATATCTTTATCAATGAAAAGAGAGAGATATTATAGCTACAATTGAAGGGAAAAGGGTATGTGGATTCCATAAACCTAGAATATTATGGAATCCACATAGCCTTTTGCATAGAATATACTAACTAGATCCAAAAACCAAAGACATGAAATATGGTACTACACATATTATAATATATTATCAAGGAAAAACAAGCTACATGAAATTTGGACATTTGAACAAAAATTTACAAGTTAAATGAGTACATCAATAAAAAATAACATACTAACCTTGCAAGTTTAAAATCCGAGCTATGTAGATCGAGAATTGGATTTGTTCAACTGGTGGGTGACGAAAAAAATAAACAGCTCAAACAAAATCCAAGAACAGTGTTGCAAATATAGAAATTGTGTCGCAAAGTCTTTTAAAGTCACGTATATATAGATCAAATAGTCAACTAGTCGTTAACACCGACCAATGAGATAGGCAAAAATTTCGTCTCGATTGCCATGAAAATTCGTCGCTATTGCGACGAAAATCCAGACTAGGTTAAAATAAGATTTTCATGGATATTGAGATGAAATTTCGTGGCAATATCGACGAAAATCCCGCCCTGTTTAAAAAAATTGAAACTAGTGGAAGCGTGGAAAAATTTCTTGGAATAATCCGCCCATATGTAGTAGTGTTATATTTTGTGAGTTTTTCTAACTCCCATAATCTTTGCTTTGGATTTCATAAGACAAAGGATCATCTCAGAGACTGAGCATTTTTTGAAAGCACACATGGCTTCTAATCTAAAATTTACTTTCATAGTAGGTCCTTTTGTGGTGAAGAACAAGTCTTGTTTGCCTCAGATTCAATCCAAACTCAGTGAATTTGGGTTCACACAGTTGCAAGGAAGAAAATATGACCCGCCCCAGATCATATCAAAGAGAAGATTGGCAAGCAGACAAGGCCCCTATGAACACGAGCATGTTGAAGGATTCGATAAGTTGGCCAATCTAGAAACCTGTGTAGATATGGAGGTCACTATGCAGCATGATCAAACAAAAAAACTGAACTAGCTTCTCAGCAGAGCCAAACACAAAAACGTTCTCCTAGGTTGATTGTCAAAGCTCCTAAAATAAGAGGCTACAATAAGAGGAGCAGTTCAGAGGCCTTGGGCACGAGTAGCCAACAAGATATTCTCAAGAAAATGAAAATTACATCATCCTCTCAAATAGTCAACCTGGAGGAAGAAGAGCCCAAAGAGAAAACATGCATGGAAATGATAGAAGGTGTAACCAAGAATGAAGAAGCATGTACAAGAAACATGCCACAAACTGAAAGCAACAAAAAGTTTTTTAGTAGCAGGAAACACATATTTAGCCAGACACCCGGGGCAGTTTATCAGTCCAAGGAAGATTTAATGAACCAGTACGCTGTGAAGGGAAGTATGGCCAATGGTGAAATAAGGGACCTTTTACCTAAAGTAGAAAAGACTTCCCAGCTTAAAGCTTCCTTACTCTCAGTCAGGGATGTGGAAAAGAAAACGTTTAACATAGCAGTGGCTGATAATGATAAGGTATCTGAGATCGAAATTCACTATGAAAATATTGGTGCCCCTGAAAAAGTAAAGTTCCACAGAAATGTCAGCGATATGCTATATTCTGATTATTGGAGCCTAGGTATGAGGGTTGCAATATTGACAACACATGAACTCAAACTAGATGGACAATTGAAACAGGAAAAGGCATCTAGCAAAGCCTGGATGACACAGGTCAAGAAGCTAGAATCTAAAGTTCCTCAGGGGGTGAAAGCTTCTCTGGATGAAAAGGATAAGATGATCCAAAGCCTAAAGAAAAAGATGAAGATGTCACCTACAGACCATCCACAAACAACAAAATTGATTGCTTTGGAACAAGAGAAGGAAAAATTCAGACAAGAAGCACTCAATTACAAAGCTAAAGTGTTGCAGTTGGAAAAAGAGAAAGAGAAGTGGTCACAAGCACATGTAGCGACATCAAATATGGCTGTCATTGTACCTGCTAATACAAAGACTGGATCTAGCACTAAGGGGTTGGTCCAAGCTATGTCCCAGCTAAGAATCAAAACAAGGGAGATCAAAGGTCTCAACGAGGTTATAGAAAATTTGAAACAAGAGATGAAGGTGAAAGATGAGAAGATGACTCAAATTCACAGAGATAATCAAGATTGGCAAGAGAGAGTGAGCAAGATGAAAACCAGGTTAAAAGGAAAAACATTATTGCAGGGAGCCAAACATGTCATATGGGATGTTATTGCTGCGGAGGCTGCTAAAATCAAGGTTTATCTAAATTTTATAAATGAAAAAAACAACATGGCTTCTACAACTCGGAGCAGGTGTACTGTTGTTAATGAAGTGTTGGCCAAGAAGCCCTCATAATGGGCCCAAAATGCCATTGACTTGCTAAATTTTGTGCCAACTTCCGATCTTCAAACTATTGGGGTAAAGGACAGGAATGCGTTGATCATTTCGACCAGGAGAATCATCGCCAAACATAACCTGCTCAGAGCGGTCCAAAACAAAGCTATGCAGATGGAGCACATCATACATGAGTTTAAAGATGCATTTGAACAATTGTTTATCAAAGGCCTCCCATCATTTTGGGATGGAAAAGGTTCAGTATACAATCAATAATATTACAATTCTCTCCTCATGTAATGCAGAATGGACCATTCTAAATTTGAAGCTATGGAAGAAAGTCTGAAAGGCCCAATTCTAGTAGAGTATTTGGCTACAGAATTTGAAATTTTGAATAAGTTCAAAACAATGAAAGTTGGGATGCCGACTATGTCCTATGCCACGTGCATTGACTTGGAGATTTTGATTAAAGAGATGATGGATTATGAAATCCTCTCTGATGCACAATGGAAGGAAATCATGTGTCTGGGTAAGACAAAGTGCAATATCCCCGGAGCCAGTAAGTGATCCCCAAGTGTCATCAAATTTGCAGATCTGACAGAAGACCATAGCGAGACAGAGGGCGGGAAAGAAACCAAATAGTTAGAGAAATTGCCCATAATGTTGAAACGTTTTTGTCAATTATTGTAAATCACTTCATATATCGAAACTGTCAGTCGAAACTATTTTGGAAGATGAAACGCTTCAGTTTCAGTCATTTTGATCAAATTGTACAAGTACTGGGATATTTGAATGATTTAATGTTGGCAGAAGTGCAATAGCACCTTTTGGTTGTATCAAACTCTATTTTGTAAATTTTCTGAATCTGAATTGAATATAAATGCAAAAGATTTTGAAGTCTCTATGAAAAGATTCTAAAGGGTGGTGATATGAGATTTGTTTCCTTTCATCATATGTATTTCCTATGACCTGTTATTTCATTTACATTTTCGTCTATTTAAATTGGAGAGTTAAAGGCCTATAATTCATCTTGTGATGCTCTTGGTTTAAGAAATTTAAACTATGTGATTGTCTTCTTAACTGATTCATAATTCATTTCAGTAATGCTCTTATGCAGTTGTTTTTTTTCTTTATCTTCCTACACTCTATTTAAATTTAATAATAACTCAGATTCATCGTCTCGTTTATCCTTTATCCTCTGGAGAGTTCTATTGGCGGATGCATTGTTTTCATTCACTTTCAGAATTTTGACTCCATAGCCCTATGTGTTCCTCCCCTTCCTTGCCAACAACTTTATTAAAAACTCCCAAAAAAAACCAAGTCTAGCCACCAATTCCTAAATAAATATCAAGTGACACGAGAGAGCCCTCTCTGAGTTGAGCAGGCTAGTGCCTCAGCTCTAAAGTTGGTTGAAACAGTTACCTCTGTCGTTTTTCTATTTAGCTAGACAAAATTTACAGAGTGCTAACACATCTCACGTATGTACGCGGGTTGTCTAGTATGCCTCTAGTGTATGTACGTGGGAAGTAGTGCAACAGGACACGTACATGCTCCAAAAAATGTTTCTTTAAGAGAGAGCCTCAACAATAATTTGGCAAATTGTGCAAGTAGAAAGGCCAATGCCATGTATGCATAGGTAGGGAATTTTAAGACTATAACAATGCAAAAACTTTGTGAAGGACATTGGTGTGTTGCAAAGAGAGTTCTAAGTTGCTTGAAGGATACTGAGCCTTTAAGACAAATGAAGGATTGTATGAGTGGAAGACAACCTTTAAGACAAATGAAGAATTGTATGAGTGGCTTGTTATGCCATTTGGCTTAACAAATTCCCCAAGCACTTTTATTAGGTTGATAAATGAAATACTAAAAGATTTCATTGGCAAGTTTGTGGTTGTGTATTTGGATGATATACTGGTCTTTAGCAGCACTAAAGAGGGAAATTTGAGACATCTGACCTTAGTGATGAGGAGACTACAACAGGAGAAGTTGTTGATAAATATGAAGAAGTCCTCTTTTATGAAGACATATCTCATTTATTTGGGTTTTTTGATCTCTTCAAATGAAATGAAGATGGATCCAGAGAAGGTGAAATAAATCAAAGAATGGCCATCACCAAGGAGTATGTTTGAAGTAAGAAGCTTCCATGGATTAGCAAGTTTCTATAGGAAGTTCATCAGAGATTTCAGTGGAATTTGTGCACCTATGATGGATTGTTGGTTCTTTAATTATTAATCCTGTCTGAGTTTGTATTGATTGACCTGGGGTTCATGTCTGTTCGGGTTTCGAACAAAGCCTCTAAAACTATCAGTCCTCCTAGTAAACCCGAAGGCAACACAACACACAAAGTGAATTGCGTAGTCTCACCCGAGATAGTCTTAATGGGTGGCTGCAATACTCATGTGTTTACAGCCTAGGACTGAGTGAGAGATTTGATAATCGTGTATTAAGAGTGCTAGTGTAACTCATTAACGCAGTCTACTGTTATCGCGATTCATGCAGAAATATACTAACTCATTCATTTATCTTATCAATATCTACTGAAAGACAATAAAGATACACATGTATTCAATCACATAACACATATATTACCATGGTTCACCCCCTCCTAGGCTACGTCCACAAAGATTTGGCTATGATCTTTTTATTATCACCGTTCCGTCACTACAGTGCTGCACGCTTCACAACTCTTCTCAGTTGGGTAAGATCTATATGAGGCGGACTAGATCACACCAGGCTCCTCAGCCTGTGATCTAACCCTCAAGATCTACCCTCCTTCGTCGTCTCTAGCTCAAAAACTTACAAAAGTAGGTCATACAACAAAATATTACATATCGACTCGCTACAACACTTATCTCTATAATAACGACTAGCCTCTATATTATTCTGAACCCCTTATGATACCTAAGTGTCTATATTTATACATTTCTGGCTCTTCAACCATTACAATACATTACCAAAACCCTAACCTTACCGTCGTTAGGTCTTCGATGCATGCACACATGCTGCTTTTCCTTGCAGTTGTCACTTTCCTTGTGCATGCCTTATTTTCCAAAATCACCTTTCTTTCCGCTTTGGCCTACTTCTAATAGGCCCCCAACACTGACATGTGGCTCGTCTCGAGCCACCTAACCCTTATGCACTTCTTCGATCTCCTTGGTGATTGCCTAGAACTTTTCCTTGAGCTCTGCTGCTTTTTCTTGCGCCTACGTGGTCTTCTCCTTGAGTGTGTCTACTATCTGAACTACAATTTTGTCACTGATCAATCCTGCGCACTCTGCCTGGCTCTGTGCTATATGTGTCTTGGATTCCTCTTCCTGTGCAAGGACTTCTGCCACCTGCTCTTGAAGAGGTTCCATTTGAGCCTGACACTCCTTTTTCAGTGTTTGTGTAGTGGTGAGTTCTGCCTGCAGTTTCTTCATATCCTGTGCCCCTTTGACGTGCTCCAGGATAGGCATTATCTTCTGCCTCTACTTGAGGTCTTGGATAGTTGCGCTTATCCTTTCTTATTCCTTGTCCCACCTTTGAACTTGTTGATCCTCCTCTAACTTTTTCCAAAGTTGTGTTTCTTTAACGAACAAGTCGGATGCTGTGCTGACCTATTGCTCTATCTCTTACAACTGCTCTCTTGCCTCCTACTTCCTTTTATTCTTTACTACTGGTGGAGTGGTGGGTGTGAGCTGCTCACAGAGATTCTCGATCTCTTTCTGATATTGATCGATTTCCTGCACAATCTGATGAATATTTTCACCTGCTGCAAGTTCATCCCTCTGCGCGGTCTTTGGAATATTCTCATATGTTCCTACCACTTTTCGTTCCAGTCCATTCACGTGCTCCCTCTCCTCTTGGGTCTCGAACTTAGCTTGCTCACACATTATTTCCAGCACGTGCCACTTCTTTGTTGCCTGTTGTAATTAGGCTAAGTCTGTGCATGCATGAGACTATACTTCTTAGGTAAGACTAACCTGCAATTTGTGTAGAGCCTTGGATGGTATCCACGACAATACCAGTTGGATTTGAGCTAAGTTATTTAGGGGTGTCTTCCCCACGATCTCATCCATGCACAACATACTGGGTGTAATAAACATTCAGGACAACATGGTAGAATCACCCATAGATTTTGAAAGACTAGGAGAGAGTTAAACATGTAGGAGAGAATATGAATAGAGGATCAGAGGTCCCTCATGGCCAATAAACAACACACAGAGTATAGCCCTTGCGGTTTTCTCCAATCAACCCGAGTAATGCTAATATGCAACAGAGCCATGAAAAATACAATCAACCTCAAAGAAAAACCCTTAGAATAATAGCCATCACAACTAAATATGCAGATACGAGTAGTATAAACGAGCCCATACCCAGGTGAAATGATATACAGTGACATAAGGTGGTTTGAAAACAAACCCAACAACCCCATAACAACAATACGACTAGGCATGGTGACAAGAAATGTGTGGAGACAGCTGGTCAAGTCTAGACCAAATGAAACCCTCCAACCAAAACCAGTAAGGATGATAGAGAGCCTTCATGGATTCTAGTACTCAGAATAATAAATAAAAATGTAACCTCAACCATCAATTTCATTTGCAATGAAAACCACACAACAATCCATTCCAGAGAAATATCACAAATTTACACAGTGGCCAATCTTAAGAAAAGCACAAACCCATACATCATCGAGCCAATATCTATTTCATAACCAGAGCGGGTTCATGGATGGCGAAAAAGACATACCTGTAACCAAAATCCTTAAAAACGTGAGCTTGGTCGAGAGGTTCTTCCCTTTCTTGAAAATCGGAGTTAACCACATCGAAACACAATTGAACAATAGCCAAGCTAGGGTGACGACCAGTGGAAAGGGTATGGAGTGACCTGCAGTAAATACATGTCGCCTCCATCCTCCACTCATTCAATTCCTTAGTACACACCAACCAACCCTCCATTAATCCACTTAATTAATCCATGCATCAGACTTAGCATCCATCACTTGTCAAATGTGCCACCCCATACCATATTTGACCATTTCCAACTAAACCATAACGCATATAACTCAATAAATCGTATAGCCATTAACCCCGTTATCTAGGACTAACAATAATCCCTTAAATCCAATGCATATAATGTAGAATAACATAACATAGTTTTAATTCCTTGCTTATATTTTTCTCCATATTTCTTTTATCCTTTTTCGTGACTAACACATGTTTTGTGCAGGTGTAACATGTAATAGATCATGGCGCAATAAAAATAACAGTTCACATAATCCTTCGTGACATGGATATGAGAGTTTAAAATAAATACACTCACACATAGCATGAATTTTCCATCACCTATTTGTTGCAAATAGAACCAACATTTGAACATCAATCATGCTCAAACCTGTAAGCAGTGTCGAACAACAACATAACATCAAATAAGAACCAAATCTGATCCTCCAATATACAAGGGGGTCCCACCTACTAGTATTATAGATATATCGTTACCTTATAATAATAGGCTTTAGCAATACTTTGCGGGCATAAAACCTTGTTGCGATTTTAATCATCAACGGTCACTACTAGACACCAAGCTCACCAAATCCATGACCTTCCACCCCTAGACAAATGACCAAACCGATGTCATAAATTGAATGATTGTGCATATTTTGCACATGTACAATTCCAAGCACCCTCGCACATGGGATGAGAGTCTTCCCTATGTTCAACATAGCTACAACCGGGCCCTTCATAGCTCTACCGACCAAAAACCCTTTTAGGTGGGGTGGGGATTTCAACCATTGGGTCCCATAGATGTTTCACTACCCCTTGTGGTCACCTCGGCCGAATCATCTCCTGCTCCAACTGAAGCTGACAAAGCAACCCGGTTCAGTGAGCAAATCCAACAAATCTTCCAATAGGTTCAAGATATCCTACAGAAGTCCAATGACAAGTACAAGCAGCACCATGATCAACACCAGGTGCCACATAAGTTTTAGGTGGGTGACAAAGTTTTGTTGCACTTGTAGAAAGAGCGCCTTACATAGTCCCATCAGAAGATTTTCCCACTATGTTATGGGCTGTACACGATCACCAAGGTTTTGGGTGATAATGCTTTTGAGCTTTATATTCCTCCTTTCCTTGGCCTGCACCCAATGTTCAACGTGGATCTCCTTCGGCCTTATTTTCCACCATTATTGGACACCTCAGAGATAGTAGAACAGTTGAAACCAATAGAACTCAACCCCGACTACATACAACATGCATCCAATGATCTGATTATGGACACACAGATCAAGGGAAATTTCCAGCAAAGGATCCAACTTTATCGAGTCGGAAAAGCAGGGCAACTCTTGCACCAAGGAAAGTGGTTCACCCGAGGCCAAATTCAGCAGAAATTTCCTCATATGATGGCCACCTATTCCAATGGGATCATTTTGGCAGTTTTTTCCTAACTTTCGGGTCCCTCACTTCCGATGCCGTTTTGAGGCCCTAAACAACATTTTTAGGGCTCGCCACAATTAGACAGTAGACTGTACAAAGTTTGATGGAAACATGTGTATTCCTCGGATAGACATTTCCAACGGGCTATCATGCACCTAAAACGAATATCGTATTCAAAAGTTACGACCCCGTGAAGTTGATGTACTAACTTACCCCAACGGGGCCCACATGACTTTTGGCGCTTCATCTCCTAGGGTTAGTTTTTTGGATGTATAGGGTTTTTGATATTCCTTTTTATTGTAAAAAAGCCTTCAAATCCTCATTGTACTCATCTTCTTGTACTAACTTACCCCAACGGGGCCCACATGACTTTTGGTGCTTCACCTCCTAGGGTTAGTTTTTTGGATGTATAGGGTTTTTGATATTCCTGTTTATTGTAAAAAGGCCTTCAAAGCCTCATTGTACTCATATTCTTGTGAATGAGCACAACCATCACATCTCTTCTCAGAGATAAGCTGCTAGCATTCTAGCAAGCTTGTTTTCCACTGTGTTTTACAGTTTTGACTTATTTCCTTATTGAATAGAAACCAATTTTATTGTATATATGTTATTATGTATTAATAATATTTTAATCATAATCTGTATTCATTTCGTTCTTCTCATAAAATATGAATCAGTGGTATCAGAGCGGTCTTCTCCTTGTCATTCTTAATGCATGTCCCCAACAAGGTCAGGTTACAAAGAATTGGGTCTCGAGCTTGTTTCTCTTGAGGACAAAAGATCTCGCACACCCAAGCGACCTCTCATGTTGGGAGAAAATAAATATGATGGGACAATAGATCCTTTCAAAATGTTGCTCGAGGAATCTCTCACACAACAGAGGAATGAGATGATGGATAGTTTTGCGCAAATCCTTCGGCGACTACCAACAAGTGACACATCTTCCTCAAATGGAGGGGCCACCCCCTTCAAGGTACAAATCGACTTTGATATTCTTATATTTTAAGGTAATATAGACGTAGATGTTGTAGACAAATGGTTGAATTTACTAGAAGGATATTTCTTTGTCCATAACTTCTCGAATAGAGAAAATATTACTTTTGCGCTCCTCAAAGTCGTTCCCCATGTCAAAGATTGGTGGGAAACTTTCTGTGAGCAAAAGGAAACAGAGGAACCCTCATTATTTATAGTTGCGGTTACCAGGGAATCCTTCAGGGATGATATTAAGGAAAATTACTACCAAGTTAGAAGTTATGACGACCTGTTGGAGGCAGGCCAAAGCGAAAAAGCAAGGCGAGTTTGGGAAAGAAATCATGTACGAGGAAAGCGACATATGGAAGGAATAAAAACACGCGCGCATGCATGGAATACCTAACGACGGTAGGGATAGGGTTTTGATAACATATTATAATGGTTGAATAGCCAGAAATGTATAAATATAGATACTTAGGTATCATAGAGAGGTTTTGAATATTGTTACTATCGGGAGTTCGATATACGATAGAGATCTATTGTTATGGTAGAAGTAGTACGGTGAACGATATGTAATAATTTTTTTGTATGATCTATTTTGTATAATATTTTGAGCTAGAGAAGACGAAGGAAGGTAGATCTCGAGGGTTAGATCGCAAGCTGAGGAGCCTGGTGCGATCTAGTCTACCTCATATAGATCTTACCCGACGGGGAAGATTTGTAAGAGCGCGATGCGTAGTGACAAAACGACTATAATAAAAGAGTTGGGAGCCAAATATTTGTGGACGTAGCCCATGAGGGGGTGAATCATGATAACATCTGTGTTGTGTGATGAATGTGTGCATATATTTATTGTCTTCAGTAGTTATTGTTATGCTTAATGAATGAGTTGTTATATTTCCTGCTTATTCCCAAATGACAGTATATTGCATTTACAGTTATAATAATGGTTCAATATATAGTTCTCATATCTCACACTCAATCCTACTATGTAAACACATGATTCTTACAACCACCCATTAAAGCTATCTTGGGTGAGACTGCACAACACATTATGTATGTTGTGTTGCCTTCTGGTTTACCAGGAGGGACGATACTTTTAGAGGCTTTATTGGAAACCCGTATAGACATGAACCCTGGGTCAATAAACTCAGACTGAATAGAAGAAGACTAAACCAACAAATGGTTCTGTTGTCATTGGTAGGAACAAGAGAGGATTGAGAAGACGATATAGGTTGAGCAAGAAAAGAGTAAAGAAAAGAGTAAAGAAAATAAGAAATCAATGAACCATTAGAAGGAGATGTTAATACCATGGAATCCCACAAAAGAAGAGATCGAACATTTGATAAGAAGAAAAGAGCTAGAGTTTGCATAGAAAGACAATAGAAACCCTAGAGTAACACCCCACAAATATCTTGAGAAATACGTGTTTACTAATTTGCATGAAGTCTTTTCCTGTGATTTTCCACATTTATTGGAGGAGTGGATACTAAGGTTGAAGGATAACCACCTAACGAACCGGATTCGACAGCTATAGTGGACTCTAGTACAAATTGAGCAGGTATAGAAGGTGAACAAAAAATTCACCCGTGCAATAGATTTTTGGCTTGACAGTATTGTGGCAAGATTTATAACAGAGTTCACTGTCGAAAAAGCGATGTCGTACAGTGCAACAGAACAAGAGATTCTACGTGGACCTTGAGGGAGGTACATTCGATTGCTGTATACTTCTATTAAGATACTACTATATAACAAAGGTGTAATGACAATGGAGCAAGACAGATAAAAATTCCTTGCATGCATGGGGGAAGGGGGGAAGAACTGACAGAAAAAGGAAAAATGGAAGGAGGAAAGGATTAGGGCAAGAAGTAGGAACCCTTGGATCCAATCATGATGGATGACGACCTGATGAAGCAGATCATGGTGACAGATGGAAAGACGCGTAGAATTGTAACCTACCAATACAAGGTGAATACCAAGAAGAGAGTCGTAGCCGTGAGGGAAGGCTTGGCGAGTGATGAGGAAGAGGTAGAGGATCTCTAGGCTATGGAGCAAATTGAAGAAATCCTTTGCACAACATATGAGAGGAAGACGAGAGGTCCAAGGGCAGGAAGAGAAGGCATCAATCCTATCCATATTAATTTTAGTGTGGAACCCATAAACCCATGTGTGACTAATACACCAAAGAGAACACCACCGCTTAGGCAACCAAAGTTCAAAAGCAGTCAGACAACAAGAATTACATCTACATAAGGAACAAAAACTGGAGGAGCAAGTTTAGGCAACACCAGTCAAGTATCTACACCGCGCGGAGGTAGTAGTTCAACGATTAGAATGACAAGACACAATCCCACCATCAATTTACCATAATTTTGAGGAGAAGCAACATAAGACCTTGAGAAACATTTGTTCAATTGTGCAAAGATCTGGGAAGAAAAACAGAGCACTGATGAAGATACCAAACTTGCGTAGTTAGTGATTATGCTAAGAGATCGTGCACTAGATTGGTACATGAGTATAGACACAAAATGTGCACCTAGGATGACAAGGAAACTAACGTACATTAAGAAGTTACTGATAA
>JASDQU010012479.1:40626-61909 GCA_032191745.1 Picea mariana
AAGATATGAGGTAAATTCTTTTTAATGCCCTATGCCTAAGTTATGCCTAAACTACATATTGCTTAGAATTATTGCATATTGTCTAAGCATAGAGTTTTCTAAAAACCCAAGCCACATGCTCATTTCTTACACTATCCACACAATAAACATACATGTCAACACACAAGGCCCAAACTCAAAGCCGAGTTCATATGCTAAATCAAGTTTATCAATCTGTCAACTCCTGAGTCATGTTCACATGTCAAAATACAATGCAAACAACTAAGTCGGCACCCAAAGCCAAGGCATGGATGTGCAGAGTGCAATTTTCTACCCAATTTCCTGAGCAGTGTAATGACAGGCACTGTGAATTTCACAGTGCGCTAACCTATTTTTTGGCGCAGTACCTAATATTTGGCAGAGACAAAATTTGCACAAAAGATGCAAATATTTTGCGCTACCTATTGGCACCTGGAATGTACGAGTTTGAATTCATTACTTTTTTAGGTGGCTGATGATGGCTGAGACAGTAGTTGGGAGCATGATAACAACTTGCCACCTCTACAGGACACTTGGCATGCAAAATGAGGTGCATCAATGAAGATCAAGGGAGGAAGTGTCATTTAAATTTAGTTGGATTAGTCACCAACACTTTCTTGTTTTGTAGCAGTTTGTTAATAGCTGTTAGAATAGGTTTTCGATTTATAGTTGTTGATTGAGGAATCCGGTGTGAGGAAGGGCCAACTCACACCTCTAGTTGTTGCTCTTCCTTTTTATTATAAATTCATGTTCCAATGGAGGGAAAGAGGTTTGAATGGTTGAGCTGAAGCTCCCAAATTATAATTTTTTAACTCAGTAAACTGTGAACTGGTTATGTATTTGATTTGAGACATATTTGGTTAATAGAAATCAACTTCTTATTCTAGCTAATTTTCTTTTGATACTGAAGTGTTCATGCTTTGAATGATTCACATGAATGGCTGTGGTGATATTATGGTGTATGTTTGATTATTGTATTATAATGATATTTCTTTAGTATCCTTAAGTTATGAACTCAAGAGGATCTTGTGTTAATACTTTTTCTTCCTTAGGTTGACTGCAGAACTGATGTTTACATCAACCTCTACATTCCTCTCACTGAAGTCTTCCCTCTGTTCATACTTTTTCTCACTTACTGATTGAAGTTAGCCAAGACCTTGATTGCTGGTGCATGCTAGCCCTATTTTCTGAGTTGGAGCATTATCATTTCGAGTCTTTTTCCATTTGACATTTAAACCAATTTTTACATTTACAAATCTTTTTATGTTACCAAGCTCACCTTATTATAGTCTAGGGTGACTTTTGGAGTGATAACATAAATGGCGCCATTACCAAGGACAGATTTGAGCAAATTGAAGAGTTCCCTGGGAAGAATGACATAGATCCAGCTCTTGATGGTAGACAAGAGAGGGATACAAAAAACTGACTGTAATCATCTACTTGGTGATTCCACAAAGACGAACTTGTTGGAAGGCTCCACTGTGGGAACAAGTTTGGACAAAAATGGAAGGCAGAGGCAAGTTTAGGTATCAAGTTCTGAATTTCTTTCTGGAACTTTTGCTCTTTATCTATCATTATTTCTTGAATTTCCTTGCACACATTAGGAGAATCATAATATTCTTTGTATACTCTAAAGACCATGAGCCCACTCTTTCATATTCCTTTTTCAAACAAGTAGATTTACCCCCTTCCCATGTCATTGATGTTAAGGATATCCATCCACATCAAACATATGAAGAAGATGAGGTTCATAAACACTTTTCAAATTTCAAATTAAGGATATAATCTAAAGACCATGAGCCTGCTCTTTCATATACGATTCTCTCCCTTCTCCAGATTTCAAATTTGATTTATTACCTTCTACCATTCCCTCTACTGTTAATAACCATCCTGTTGAAATTCAACATGCACCAAATGATTATTGTCTTTTTGCAAATAAAAAAATTGATTCAGTTCAGGCTGCCAACTCCTCTAACCTTTACCAACAACCTTCTAGTGTTCAACAACCCACTAACTTCTAGTTTAAGGTTAGGGGAAAGATGTTTTGACCTCTATAACTACCATCCTTTCTTCATCCTTACCCTCCCGGATTTGTAGACTACCTGCCAACTTTTTCTGGAAAAGATAACACCACAAGAGAAGAGCATATGCCAGCCTTTCAAGACTTCATCAATAATATGGAAATCTTGCATGCAGATATTATCATGAGGCTTTTCTCTAAATATTTGATTAGAGATGCTGCCTTGTGGTTCAAGAATATGGAAGTTTCTTCCATTGGTTCATGGGATGAACTATATGATACCTTTTTAAAATAATGGGGAGAGAGAAAGTCATTTGATCAATACCTAAATGAATTCACTACTTTGAGAAGAGGAAAAAATGAAGTTCTGTCTGCTATTAATCGAAGGTTTCACAGCGTGTATTACAGTCTGCCCCTGGAAATTAAACCTTTTGAGACTACTGCCATGGTGTATTACATAATGTCTCAATATTTTGACCTTGTTTTATATCTTAGGGAAAGAAAATCAACATCTTTATCATAGTTATTCATGGATGCTGAGGAAGTGGAGGAGAACCTTCGATCTTGTGGCAGGATTCAAAGTCAGTGTCATGTCAAATCTGAACATGAGGCAGATTTTATTTGCTGTCCCTATGAAGAAAACATAGTGGATGATTTGGTCCTCGAAGTAGGTATCTTTGACAACCTTGCCTATGAGGAAGTCATTGTCTCAAACATTGGCCAAGAACAACTTGTTGTTGACAAACACTTTAGTAATGAATACTTTGTTATTAGAAAGGATCATGAAACAAGACATTCTGAATGTCAAGAGTCAAAGGTTTGTTATGGACAAACTATTTTTTATGGAAATACCAGTGATGGTGACGAACATAATTTTTCTATGGTTTGTTTGGAGCCTCTTAGCACTATTCTTGTATATGATGATTATGCTCCTGATCTTGGTAAATGTTATGGAGGTGTTGAAAGGGATTTTCATATAAATCTAATATCTCATCCATCACCAACAAATGAAAAGTATTCTCTTAATAAAAACCATATGTATGAGAAGAAAACTATCCCCACGGTATATGCAGAAATGATCAACAATCAACCAATAGGTGGTTCTGAAGTTACGCAACAGCTATTCGACCCACATATTCCTGTGTCCATCATTCAAACAAGTGTTCCTGTAGAAGACATCAAACAAACTGTCAGCAACTTTGAAACAATGAAGGTAACCTTTCATAAATTAATCAGGCATTGCTTTCAGTTTCATGACCTTGTCAATGAGTACATAGAGTTACACTTTTCAAATGCTTTGGAGCTTGCAGACTTAATCTTTTTATCAACATGTCTGGGTGAGTATGGTTTCTTGGATGAATTTTTATCACTGTTATTACATTTCAAATATCAGTTGTTGATCAGTGACAGAGACGAGGTTTCTTCAATTTTAAAACTACTTGAATGGCTGTTATGGAAGGCAACATTTACCTAACCAATTGCAGAGCTGGTTAGAGTACAGTAGGGTAGGAAATAAGCTCCCTGCTCGAGCATTTCTTTTCTTATAGTTTGCAACAGAAATATCAGTCAGCTTGTGTGGATACCGGTTAGTTTTGAAGGTATACAGAGATTAGTTGCACAGGTCTTGAGAGTTTTCAGAGATTGGTTTCACAGGCCAGATGACTCCATAGCCCAATAGATAAGGCGACTGGAACTACTAGGTTCTTGGAGCCTCACAGGGAGGTCTCCATCCCAATTGGAGCCAAATGTTAGCACTCAATTTTTATGGAAATTTTAAGTGTCTTTAGCATCCTTGTGCTAAAATGTTGAAATATTTTTGCTCATTTTCCCTAGCTCATAAACTCCAATTTCCTTATTGAGTCAGGAAGAGTCTTAATTCATGAATATTTTTCTACAAAAACCTATGGCCTTTGTCTTTTTTACCTTAGGTTGATTATAGACCTGATGTTTACAACAACCTCTACATTCCTCTCACTGAAGTCTTCCCTCTGTTCATACTTTTTCTCACTTACTGATTGAATTTAGCCAAGACCTTGATTGCTAGTGCATGTTAGCCCTGTTTTCTGAGTTGGAGCATTATCATTTCAAGTCTTTTTCCATTTGACCCTTTAAAACAATTTTTACATTTACAAATCTTTTGATGTTACCAAGCTCACCTGATTATAGTCTAGGGTGACTTTTGGAGTGATAACACTACCAATACACAATCATGTCATTTGGACTAAAGAATGCACCAACAATATTCTCCAGAGTAGTCATCGTTGCATTTAAAGAATTCATCCATCAGTTCCTCCTGGTATACCTGGACGATTGGATAGTCTACAATTTTTTGACGGACCATGTAGAAGTTTTACACCTAATGTTAGAAAGATGTAGGCAGTGCCAGATATCACTGAACATAAAGAAATGCATATTCTGAACACCACTTGGGATACTATTGGGCCATATAGTATGCAAACAAGGTTTATTAGTAGATCCTGCAAATATTGTGGCAATTGTTAACTTACCACCACCTAAAATAGTCCAAAATCTAAGAGTGGTGTTGGGACACACAGGATACTACATGAAATTCATCAAAGGGTACGCGCAGATTATTGCACCAATGGATAAGCTGTTAAGAAAGGATAAAAATTTTCAGTGGAACGACGAGTGCCAACACGGTTTGGATACCCTGAAGGAAAATATGGTCATCGTCTCAATATTAGTATTTCCATATTGGGAGATGACATTCCACATGCATGTAGATGCATTAGCCATAGCACTTGGAGCTATCTTAGCACATCCAAGAGCGGGAGACTTGGATCACCCGATAACATTTGCAAGCATAAAGTTGTCAAAATCGAAGAATAACTACAACACTACAGAAAGGGAAGGCCTAGATATGGTCTACGCACTGTAAAAATTCAGACATTGCTTATTGGGAAAACACTTTAAGATGTTCACAGATCACTCAGCCCTGAAATACCTAGTCAACAAGCTAGTGTTGGGGGGGAGAATATGTGGATGGTTACTTCTATTTCAAGAATTTGACTTTGAAGTAATAGTTAAGACAGGAAAATTAAATGCAGGACTTGACCGCCTATCAAGAGTCACAAATGGAGAAGAACCTATGAATTTAGAAGACAACTTCCCGGATGCACAGTTATTTTTAGTCCAAATCGCTGATGAACACTTTGCAGATATCATTCAATACTTGAGAACGGGTACTGCACTGCAAGAATATAGCACTGCGCAGAAGAAAAACCTGGTAGTGTGTGCTGCCGACTATCAACTGATTGTAGGACACCTATACAAAATGGGCACAGATAGCATCTTGCAAAGATATGTGTTAGAACACGACATACCAAGAGTTTTAGCAGAATCCCATGAGGGAATAACAGGAGGGAATTATGCAGGCAAAGATACCACACAGAAGGTATTGCGCGCAGGACTATGGTGGTTGATGATTCACAGAGACTTGAAGGAGTACTGTCAAAGATGCGATGTCTGTCAAAGGGTAGGTAAACCCAACAGAAGGGACAAGATGCCATTACGACCACATGTAACATTGCAGGAATTCAATAAGTGGGAAATAGAATTTGTGGGACCAATCAACCCACCAATAAAGAGAATAGGAGCTAGGTAGATTATCACCGCGACGAAGTACCTAACAAGATGGGAAAAAGCCGCACCAGTGAAGGATTGAAACGCATAAATAACATCACACTTTTTATTTGAACAAGTGATCACTAGATTTGGATGCCTAAGAATTTTGATGAGCGACCAAGGCAGGCACTTCATGAACAACACGATCAACGCTATGCCTGAAAAGTTTGAATTCCATCATCATAAGAGCACACCATATCATCCATAGGAAAATGGAATAGTGGAAGCATGTAAAAAAATCCTAGAGAACGCACTGACGAAGATCTGTAACGCCAACATGGATGACTGTGACCTCAAAGTACCAACAGTATTATGGGCCTACAAGACCACATGTAAAAAGTTGACAAGGCACACACCATTTAAACTGGTCTATGGCCAAGAAGCAGTGGTTCCAATAGAATTTTTAGTACCAAGCTTGTGCGTAGAAGCAATCACAAATATGACAGAATGAGGCGTAGTACAAGAGCAACTAAATCAGTTAATGACCGTGGAGGAAGACCGAATCTTAGCAATATATATATATTGAAAAAAATACCAACAGAGGCACAGTACACCGAAAGACAGAAAGGGCATGAATGCGCTATAGGCAGAAAGGGCACAAATGCTTAAGAACACAAACTTGGCGAGGAGAAGGACAACAGTCACGTCAAAAGGGAAACAAGCGGGAAAAGGAAAGTTGAAAAAATTAGTATGAAAAGACAACGTTAGGAGGAATTGAAGGATGAAAAGGGGCGATGGGATGCCACATTAATCGTGGAAACTGGAGTCATCAAGACAGAGTAATGGAAGGTACGAAACTGTTGGAGGTGCATTGAACCCATTGAACCCACAATTAAGGAAGCGTCCTCGACAAGCTTCATGGGATGCCCATACAACACACAGATGTGGGAGAAAAGAGTCTATTTGAGAAAAGAGAGCAGACCGAGAGAGATAGAGGATAAAAAGCATAGAGAGAGTTCACAGAGGTCACAGAGACCTTTCAAATTCAGCAGACATTCAAAATTCACTGCCATGGCACTACTAAAGCCAACAAAGTGAGCCAAAATGCCATAAAAACCAGAGTTAAAACCAGGTCACGAGTACATTTGGACGAAGGTGAACAACAACCGCTAGAGATCATCAATGTTGACAAAATCCCATCTCCAGACACAGCACCGGTGAATACCACACCTATAGTGGAAGAAACCCAACAACTAGCACCAAAGGGCATGAATATAGATATACCTGTTATAACCCTAAACTGCACCAGACATGCATACCTGGCATCAAGCCATCTTACTTGCTATATTTTCCAAGCCATCACTGAACAAATCTTCTAAAAACCATTGTTTTGAAGGTGTACGCGCCCTACACCACTACCGTCTGCGTACACACGCTTGCTGAACCACTATATCTCGCGTACACTCACAAAAAATTGTGAAAAATGAAAATTGAAAATGGATATGGGTTTCCGGGCCGTTACTTAACTGTTTGACTGCCCATAGCTAGTCACCCCAATCGTTACTATCTCTTTTGGCTTATAAAAGAAGGTGTTGGGACCCCATTCCAAAAATAAGCACGAGAGCATAGAAACTCTGCCCATTTCAATATTCCCTCGCTGCCCCAATATTTTGCAACCACATTGTGAGTTTGAGCCATAATTCCTTCTTCCTCCTTTGTAAGTCCTTTCCATTTCCCTAGAGAGAACTAAAGAGGAGAAGAACACGTGGAAGCAATTGGTGCATGGTGAAGAGGAGCCCAGGACCAAGTTTCAGGAGAATTGTCGGTCTCATATTGTAAACAACTTTTGTGAGATTAATATAAAGAAGTACTTTTTCCATCCCGCCAAATGACGTCTTAAATCTTTATGATTTGTTTACATTTCTTGGTTATGATGTCTAACCCACTAATCCATACATAGAATGCATGCTTGTTGTTTCTTGTTTTTCTTTTGGTGAATGCATGTTAGCCTTGGGAGGAGACTTGCAGTCAAGAACAACCGAGCGAAAAGGGATCTACATCGGACGCAGAGTTTAAGGTATGCCTACCAGATCCCTATACTTTGTCTTTTATGTATGATTGTGGGATAACGTCAGGATAGTTGATAAAAAGTAGGAGAGTTTATATGGTTAGATCTGCCTACATTTTATAACCCTGGTGTAGTTCGTAGAGGAGTTTTCCTGCTATAGTAGAACTGGTGACCATACTCGGTTGTTTCCTGACTGCAAGTCTCCTCCCAAGGCTAACCTGCATTCACCAAAAGTAGTGTAGGTTAGTTGTTTCATTAACCAAGGAAAAATAAAGTTTTCTTAAGTTCTTTACTTGAATGCTTAGGACATTAAGAAACTCGTAGTCGAGAGAAATCTTGTTTTAAGTTTTTCTTTTCAAAGATATGAGAAAAGTAGTTATGAAAAGTTTGGTGAAAGAAATTTAATTTGGCAAATCTTTATTTGTGAAGAAGGAGTAGTTTGTTTTCAATGTCATCTTATGCTCTTCTCTTTCGTCTCTTAAAAAGAACATCACTAGTTTCAATTCCATTGACTTAAGACAACCACTAAAATTAATGCTTAATTAAAAGTTATTAGACTTTGTGTTTGTAGGGTCCATCAATGAAGTCTAGGCTAGAGCCTTGATTTAGGATTGGAGAGGAAACTCTTCAAGGATAAAAAAACAAACATAAGAGTCTGAGCTAGGGAGTGCTTGAAAGTCCAGTAACCGTGAAAGTTATATGGGACCCCCATCTAACATAGGGGCTAAACACGAGGTCGCATAAGGAAAGGTAGTGGAGATAACCCCTCCAAAGTCGGACCAAGCGTAGTGGGGAACACATATAGAGGGATTATCTTGGGATTTCGTTGATCACATTTGCCACGGAGCTTCGTGGGTGTTGAATTCATTCGAGGTCCTAAGTCATATTCCAGAACACTTGATTTCGATACCCTTGATAGGTTTTGGGCTTGGTACCCTGCTCATTGTGGTCCACCCGATTGTTGATTGTACCTACCTGGTGACTATTCACATGCTATAAAACTAGTTGCCTTTATCTTAGTGACTTACATAGGTGACTGCTGGGGTATACCGCTTTACCTAGGGTAGACATCGGGCCACACTTTGAAGAGTATACCCAGAGGGTGCTTCCGTATTCGATTTTCACTTGCACCGGTAAGTTTATCTAGTTTTGGTTGGTGTAACTGTTCTTCCTACTAGCTAGTGATCTGCTGGTTTTATCTCATAGGAGCTTTTTCTAGTGTGTGATGGTTTTTAAAACATTAATAGAAAGCCTTAGTGTATCATTAATATTCTCACACCATGGAGGAGTAGAAGCTCCGTCCATCATGAAGGCTTCTTGGCCTGTCACCGGTTAATCTGGAGCCACCCTTGCCATCACTAAGTCGAAGACTAGACCAACAATGGTCTTTTGAGGCAACCGGGCCACAGGAAACTGAGCCCGACCCATCTCCAAGAAGAGAACATTTGATTCCGGAGGAACCAACCATTGCCGACCTCATAGTAGAAGCTCTTGGTCCTTATAACCCTCTAACCACCGAGCTATTGATGCCCATCGTCATACAGGTTAAACCTTACGAGCATCAGGTAGTGTCACAAGTAGCGATGGAGACAAATGCTGCCACTTCTTTTGGGAATTCTCATATTCCCTCTACGACTGTCACCACACGGGGTGTTCTGCCTCCTAACCAACCATCGCCAGTCTGAACCACCATGGTCTGAACTACATATACCTTGGGAAATGGTATGATTTCATCTATGATGATGATCACTGCTCCTTTCACCCAGAGTGCGACATGCCCTCCATTTTCATACGGGATGCCTGGCTTCGATATAGACTCTGTCCTTTTATAATCCACTCTATAGACTTTAGGTTTGGGGGCAGGTAGCTCTAATGCTCCTCTGCAAGAATACATGGGGGGCACTTTAGCTCCTTGTAACACTTTCCATTATGGAGGGGGTCATATACCATCTTTGTCCCCTTCGCTTGGTGGTGCTCGCCAGCACTCCGTCGGGCCGAACGTAAACTATAGTTTGTTTGGAGCAGGTAGTCAAGGAATTCCTTCTTATAGCATGCTGGTAGGTGTGAAATTTTTCTCTTTGTTTGGCGTGTTTAGTAACAATGCATTCTCGTCAGCTTCCGTCTCAGTTGGGGGAAACCCCAATTATGGACAAAAAAATCCTATGCAGGGTACTATTCCTGCACATGGGGCAAACTTAGGAATTCCTTCCTCACAAGGACCTTGGAATCCATGGTAGGGATCATTTCCCTTGTCAGGGATGCCGACCGAGGGCAACCCCTTCCATAGCCAATGGAACCCTGGGCAAGGCTCAGGACCTATGCCCGTCGGATCGACATGAGGCAACCCTTCCCAAAATCCTTGGAATGAGACGCAATCCCAACCCTTTACATCCTATTACAGGAGTCAGCCGATGAGATCTCAACAAGCGCATGACCATGGTTATTACCAGAACCCTAACCAACAACCTAACTTTTCCTGGCAATCTGGTGCCAGCCAAACTCCAGGCTCCTTTTTCCCTGGTTATAATCAACAACCCAAATTACCGTTTCTGGAAACTCTGCACTTGCCAGACTTGACAAGGTTATTAAATGACCCCATCTGTAACGATCCACATTGGCCTCCTATGCCAACCAAGTTTCCTTCAGACATTCCAAAGTTTGAGGCTAAGCCTAACGAAGATCCAGGCGATCATGTGACTACCTTCCATTTATGATGCTCGTCCAACTCATTGAGAGACGACTCCGTCCAGTTGTGTTTGTTTCAACGCACTCTCATCGGGAGTGCTGTGAAATGGTACATCGAGATTGACCGCTCAAGATACTCTTCCTTTAGTGAATTGGCAATGGCTTTCTTAAACCATTTCCAATTACCTGTGAGATACGACGTCGACACCAAATTGCTGGCCAACTTTGAGAAAACAAAAGAGGACCATATCTCAGATCACATCCGAGAATGGAGACACCGGAAGAGTTTGATAAAAGTACCAGTCCCACTAGCATTCCTTCTTGAGTGGTTCCTTAGGTCTTTTGTACCCCAGTTATCTAAAGACATCGCAACCTCGAGGGTCTTTTAAGAAGAAGAAGCGATAATGAGAGCTCAACAACTAGAGATGATTTACTCTCAATCTGGTTTACTTTACGAAGCTTTTCCAAATGCACCACGGTCGATACTTGACAAGACCAGACAGAGATCTGGACCACATGCCGATGATATTGTTGGTTCAACACAAACGAAGCCCGCTGATCAACTGTCGAATCAATTGCAACAATTGTCAATATAGCAGACAACGACTAGCCATACCACTTGTTCAGCTGCTCCCCCTACTCAAATGTCGGATGTACATAGTGTACAATCGACAAACCTGAAGGCCACCCAGCAGCCTGAAGGAAAGAAGAAACAATGAAAGAAGGGTAAGGGGGATAAGAAACCTACCAATAATGCTGGCGGGGGAAACATAGAAAATAAGAAATCGAAGTATCCTTGTAATATTTGCACGAAAGACCACCCGACTCACCAGTGCCCTCGTCTTGCGGACACACAAAATTTATTGGCACAACAACAGCCTGCCGTGTTAACAAATCCATTTCCACATGGGAAAAATTTAACTTAAGCCTCTTCGAGCACGGAAGGGGGAAGTTAGGGAGCCCCTCCATCTACGAGTAATCCTTCGTCTGCGAATGTGTACATGATGAAAGGTAGCATTGACATAAAAACTAGGACATGTGACTACGGAATGCCAAACACCTCTGAGAAGGGAAAAGAAGCCAAAAAACCATCTCTTCCCCTCCAGATTGAAAATACGTTGGGTGAAACAATGAAACGCATCCCAAAATGTGCTTTCAAGAAATCTTCCCACAACCCAAACCCAAGGGCCGCCCAAAACTACTCTGTGGTGGAGGATTTGTCACAAACCTCTTGTGCGATGTCTGCTTTGGAAGTCCTCCAGAGATGCCCTTCCCAGAGAAAGGCTCTGTTAGATTCCTTAGGATCTTTTGAGACTTGTAATCCATGAACAATCATGCTTGATACAACTTTCTTAAAACCTCGTCTTCCTTACCACGTAGCGTTTCAGATAGTAGTGGCTTACACAAAAAAAACTTTTACCCAGAACATTTTTCGTACAGTGGTTGATGAGGGTGCCTCGACATGTGTGATGTCTTTGGCATGTTGGAAGGCCTTTGGCCAACCCATTTTGTCTTCATCACCTACTCTTCTTACCACTTTCGGTGGTCGTTCGTTCTGACCACATGGAATCATCCCCTCTTTTCTTGTACAATTAGGGGGGAAGACCGTGTGTGTTGAGGTTGAAGTGGTCGATGCGTCTCTCGACTAAAATCTCTTGTTAGGAAGGAGTTGGACCTATGCTATGCAAGCAGTGGTCATGATAATTTTCCAGGTCTTGTTGTTTCTACATGAGGGTCAGATCGTATCCATTTATTAGTTATCCTTCTCCCATCCTGACCCTTCATCGGGGGTATCCATGGTCCCGATGATTGATATTCCTTAGCCCAACATCGCCAATGTAGGGGTTGGTTTGTGCCCACCTTTGATGGGTAATTTCAATTACCCACCTCCGATCGGCAATGTCCAGTACATATCGACTGTCCCCACCAGCATATGGATGAAATCTTTCAAATCTCATCGTTTCACACGACTTACTTTAATGATCCATGGAATCTTCCTTCCCCATTAGCTACGATGGAAGGGACAGGGCACCATGGCATGGCCATGCCTTTTTCCATGAAATAGGTTGCATACTCTATAATCTAGCAAGCTACCACTGACCCCAATCCAACTTTCGCACATGAGGTAGATCCAGTTCTCGAGCCTATTTGGGCTCAAGGTTCCCTCGCTGATACTGATTCTTTAGACATATTATTTCCCTCAGACGAGGTGATTATTGAGGCAATGACTAGTCCAGACAGACCCTAGGATGATCTCCATCACAAACCTTATTTTCTACCATAGTTAAATAGAATTGAAGCAGGAGAATTCACTCTGACTATGACTGGAGATAGGGTTTTTCCTATCAATCCTTTGGCTACGCACGCTCTTTACGCTGAAGGAAATATGGAAACCATCGCTAAAATGATACCTATTGCTATCTCTAGAATCCTTGGCGTCGTGGATAATATCTTCGTTGGAGCAGATTTATCCCCCGAGGATATTCGAATCTACATAGATTTATTTAAATAATTTCATGATGTGTTTGCCTGGTCTTACGAGGAAATGCTAGGCATAGATCCAAGAATCGTTGAACATGAAATCATGACATATACTGATGCCAGGCTGGTTCAGCAAAAGCTTCGTCCAGTTAATCCCAGGAAAGCAAAAGCTATTAAGGCTGAAGTAGAGAAACTACTCAAAGTTGGTTTCATCTACCCCATTCAATTGACTCAATGGGTGTCAAATCCCATGCCAGTCAACAAAAAGCAGGGTACGATTCACGTATGTATGGACTTCTGTGATTTGAACAAAGCCTGTCCAAAGAATAATTTCCCCACGCCATTTATTGACCAGATCACTAATGAATGCATAGGTTGCGAGGCCTTTTGTTTCATGGATGGTTTTTAGGGATACAATCAGACACAGATCAAACCCAAAGACCAACACAAAACCACGTTCATTTGTCCGTGGGGTACATTCACTTATCGGAAGATGCCTTTTGGTCTGAAAAATGGAGATACTTTTTAGCGGGCCATGTCTTTTTCTTTCCATGACCTCAAACACGTAGTCGAGGCTTATCTTGATGATTTAGTGTCATGATCTCATAAGAGAGTTGATCATCCTGCACACCTCTGACTTATTTTTGAACGATGTCGCTACTACCGGATTTTCTTGAATCCAAACAAATTATGTTTTTGCATCACATCGGGTCATCTAATTGGTTTCATAGTTTTGACAATGGGGATAATGGTCAATCCTCTAAAGGTTGAAGCGATAGTTCAATTTCCTCCCCCATTCACAATCCCTCAGCTTCAGAGTTTACAGGGAAAAGCGAAATTTTTACGGTGTTTCATCACAAATTATGTTGGGATCACAAAGGGTTTCATGCATTTACCGAGGAAGAACGTTCCTTTTCATTGGGACGAATTCGCTCAATGCTCTTTCGAAGCATTGAAACACACCCTCATGTCCACCCCTCTGCTTCGGCCACCCAATTATAATAAAGATTGCTTATTGTACTTGGCCACCATAGAGTCAACCATCGATATGGTCGTTGTTCAGGACGATGATTTTCTCTCAAAATACATGATTTATTACCTGATCCGAGGCCTGGTTGGACTGGAACTCAACTATTCCCACGTTGAAAAACTTGTGTTGGCAGCAGTTCATGATTTCCAGCGGTTCCGTCATTACATCTTGTTTCGCAAGACCACCATCATTTCCATTGTGATTCCATTTCAATACGTGTTGACATGACATGTAATCGGCGAAAAGATCATTATATGGATAGTTATCCTCCAATAATTCGACTTGGATTTTGTCTTGACGAAATCCAAAAAGTTGTTGGTCTTCGTGGAACTCATTTCAGAACTTCTGGTCGAATCAGGTGATGTTAGAAATGAGGAGTCACCTATCAAAGGAGACTTGTTTTTGATCACATCTTCAGACCCCTGGTATGGAGATATACTAGTTTATCTTCAGACTTTGAAGTGCCCCACCTCCACTTCTCATGATGAGCGTCGTCGTATATGCCATCAGACCAAGAACTATCTCATACTCGAGGACACTTTGTATCATCGAGGTGTAGATTGCGTCCTTCGCCGATGTCTCACTCATGCAGAAGTGGAAATATTGCTTAATGATTGCCACAACAGAGCATGTGGAGGTCATTTTTCTGGGTTGGAAACAACCCAGAAGATTCTACGAGTAAGTTACTTTTGGCCGACATTAATCAAAGATTTTGTTGAATCGGTCAAGAAGTGCCACTGTGTCAGGTATTCTCTTGGAAGATGAGGGCACACCCCACTCCCATGTTTCCCGTCATCACAGTTGGTCCCTTCACCAAGTGGGGGATTTATTACGCTACATGCAACCCCCCTTCAGCAAGGGGGCACCATTATATCATCGTAGTAGTAGACTAATTTATGAAGTGGTTCGAGGCTATGCCAACGTTTAAAGATGATGGTGAGACAATAGCTCTCTTTTTGTTTAACAAGATAATAACAAGGTTCGGCGTCACGAGGGAGATTGTCACTGACCATGGCAGTCACTTTCAGAATAAAAGGATGTTTGAGTTAATGTCAAAGCTTGGGTTGAGGAAAGAAGATTTGTCACCCTACTACCCACAAACGAATGGTCAGGTGGAATCTATGAATAAGTCCCTTAAGACTATTTTACAACAAACGATCAATTCGGCTAAGTCAATTGGCATTTGATGTTGTACTCCATGTTATGAGCCTACCGAACATTTGTTAAAACTGCAACTAGTTTCTCACCTTTTCAAATCATTTACGGGATGGAATCAGTCTTCCCTATAGAGTGCCAGATCCCGTCTCTAAAGTTGGCAGTACAGTTATTGCTAGACACTTCACCGCTTGAAGAGCATTTATTATATCTCGAGTAGCTTGATGAGTAGTGTTGTGATGTAGCCTTGGCTAACAAGGCTCACAAACAAAAAGTCAAGTGTCAGAATGATCGGTTCATTTTTCCTCATATTTTCTCTAAAGGTAACCTTGTCATAATCTATGACCAAGATAAGGACCCCCTAGGGGTAGGAAAGTTCAAACTCATGTGGGTCGCACCTTTCATCGTGAAGGAGGTTCTAAAGAAGGGTGCTTATTGTCTAGTGGAATTTGAGGGAAATGATTTGGAAGAGCCTAGAAATGGGCTCTACCTCAAGAAGTATTACTCGTAGGTGGGTTGCCTTGGGTGACTTCTTGTACATATGTATAGTTCTTGTACATTTTTTAGCCTTTGTCTTTTTGGTTTTATGGACGTGTCATTTTTGATGTCATATTTTTCACCATGGAAGATGTCAAGTGAATCAAAGATATTCATTGGGTTTGCGGATGACGCTAGCCGACACACTCAGAGGCTTACTTCCGTAGCTTGGGTGTTTTTCACACCTCAGGGCCAGTTGCTATCTTCAGGAGGCATCTGTTTAGGTGACGCCACAAACAATGTCACCAAATACAACACAGTCTTAGAGTTTCTTCGTGAAACTTTGTCACATGGTATCTCTCACCTTTGGGTCTACTTAGACGCTCAGCTGGTTGTGTCCCAGTTAAATAGGGTTTACCGCATTTACGATCCTACTCTACACCGACGGTTCCTTAGGGTACATCTTTTAGAGCGAAGCTTTGATTACATTACGTATATGCATGTTCCTAGGAGATTGAATCAAATCACAGATACTCTAGCTAATCATGTATTAGATTGGCATATTGCACACATGTAAGAAAAAGCACACACACGCACATGTAAATACATTTGTAAAATAGATGTAATCCATAAGACATAAAAAGATGTAAATGTGCATATATATATCAAAAATATCAGAGTACATGGGTGGGTGCAAGCACCTCAAAAATATGTCTAGTAAGAGTCACAGGGATTATGCCCTAAAAAATATACAAAAAAGTGCTCTCGGCACGTAAGTAGTCCAGACTAGCTAAGGGTGGGGCCTATTGGCCCTGCCATAATGAACAACGACGTTTGCCAAATGCTAGAAGAGTTGGACCTAGGTTCGTGGCACCCCAACAACATGAGGTTGCATCAATGGTGGCAGATCCTCGATCTCTGCCATAGGGACTATATGAGTGAGCGCAGAGAGGTTCCGCTCCACCCGTCTCAACACTCTCTCAGCATCTCCGATTGGAGGCCCCCCTACTGCTGCTACTGGTCCTGCCTCTAGTCGAGAATGCCACCTGGTCCTTGAGAAGTCTGCTGGATGCACTGGTCCCACATATATACATAATAGATACATAGTTGTTAGATACTCTGGTACACATTAAAATGATATATATCAAGAGAAATAAAAATTAAATAACTTTGAAAAAAAAAGCTTACCTAGCTCTCCTCACTTCGCTCCGGGAGGTACAGGCATGTCAGGATCTCTAGAAAAATTGATCCCGACATAGGGGTAGTCCTCTATAGCCGGAATCTGGCGAGACCACGAGTCAAAAAAATTATCATCGAAGGCCTTGACGGACCTCCCTCCTCCCCTGTTGCGGCAACAACGCCGCCCATCTGCATAGTGTTGGGAGAGAGGCCTCGTGCCCTCATATCATCTCTCAAGGATTGAGACTGGGTACCCTCTCAAAGAAAAAGGAACACAAAACAATATCAAACCCAAAGTTTCAGTGCTCTCGTATTCGACACTCGGTTAACTGTCTCTTCATGCAATCCAACATGGTTGTACTCCAGTTGAAAATCCGTGCATTTAAGCATTGTACTGCACAATGCATGTGTGCCTGAGAAGCCTGATGTAAAGCCGCAGATCTAGTGATCTACCCAATGAGAATAACTGTCACTTTCAGTGATAGGTTGCTGATCTTGTGTATGGGCACCTGAGAACCTACTTTCTCAGTACCAGCCTCGCAATGGAGTCCAATCAACTCCTCAATGTTGTGAGGCCCCGGGGGGGAAAGTACGCAAGTTGACTGGATCCCCTCTCCTTGAGAGAACAGTCAGGAAGTAAATGTCTTCATTCATTGGAGTCAAAGACTGCCCCTTGATCATAAATGCCTCTGCATGAGGATGCCAATAATCTATCAAAGCATTCAACAACCCGGGTTGTGCCCTCATAAACAGACACTGGAAGAGTTTTAACAACTTGCATTGTGATAAAACAACGATAACAATAGGGTCTTCTGAGGCCAAAAAATCAATGTCCTCATGTTCCCTCTCTCTCCAATGAACATACATCCTTCAAAATGACAAATTTATGGAGAGTTAACTCTTGTTTTTTTTTATTTTTCCACTCATTTGAGGGTGTATGCAGGTTGTTCTGGCGACATTCACGTGTGTAAGCAGGAAAATTATCTTATGCCTACATGCACATGTAGGCTATGATTGGACAACCCACGTACATGCAGGGCCGACCTCTTTAAGGGTCAGGGTCCCCCCAAAAAAACAAAAATAAATGCAAAGAAGGAATAATGAAATGCAGGAGGGGCTAGTTTGTACTTACTTGGTCCAAGCGAAAGTTCGTTTTATTCACTGAAGCTCCTAGAATCAACTCTTTCGGCAAAGGGGTGTTTTTTGACTTTTGGTCAATTCTCAATTTACAATGGTGATAATGAGCTGCCAATGTTCTATTTATAGACGTTTTGGCCCCTTTTTGTCATTTTTTGGACCTTTTGTCATTTTTTCTAGATTGAAAATTGTTTACTATGGTTCTTGAGTTTCTAAGGAGATGTTACAATAAGTGTTACTTTGGGTACTTGGGAATTGTTTTTGAGAGTTGGGTGATTTTTAAAGGTCTTTTGGTAAGAAGTCATTTTTCCAACTTTGTGCATGTAAGATAGGATTCCACCTCCACTTGTTGCACCTCATTGTCTTTTTCACTTTGCCATAGGATCGATCCCACCGAATTACGACACAGAACCCTCACTCCTGCTCTAGAAGTGTTGTAATTTAGTGGTAAATCCTACCTTCACATGGATGCCCTAGGTAGATCCTAGTTGCATTTTGGTGTACATGACATCGTTAATGATTATAGGCTCATGAATCCTTTTTAGTTGTTCCTAATTACGAGTTTGATCCTCACTTGCACGATTCATTATCCATTTTGACCTCACCCTCAAGACTCCCAAAAAAAACGGGTCTTCTTTTAAGCCCTTTTCAAACCCTCTAAACATGAAAAGATGTTGAGTGATCTTGTTACCCTTCACACTCGCCAAACTAAAATTAGAAGGCACGTCTATCCGGCAGTAGTTTACCCCTTTTTCGGTCCAGATGGTCAAATGAACGAACAAAGGTTTACTCTAGGAGCCTCGGTTCTCTGGAAGAGTATTCTCAGGTATAGATTTAACCCTTTTTCGGGCCCGAGGGACTAAATTTACGAAAAAGAAATCCCCACGAAGTCCATAGTTAAGATCTTTTTAGACTCCCTAAAATTTACAAGATGGCCGAGTGACCTTGTTTCTTCACACTCGTTAAATTGGTCCCAAAGAAAATCCCTTACAGAGTCCATAGTTAAGCTCTTTTTAGACTCCTTAAATATGAAAAGATTTCCGAGTGGTATTGTCTTTGTCACACTCGTTAAAATGATTTTGAATAGACGTCTATTCGGTGCTAGTTTACCCCTTTTTCAAGCCAATTAGACTACCTTCGAAAAAGGTACCCTAGTGGAGTCTCCTTTTACACTTACCTTCTCTGACCTCGTTAAAATTACATCAAAGGGAATTATCATTGTGTCTTATTAATCACATTTGCATTCTCGCGTCTTTGGCCTAATGCCGGCTCCATGTTGCTCTCAACTGAACCATCTGAAGCATGCCTTATACGCAAGCCTTATAGCACTTTTCCTTTGTGTCTTGACACCTTGACCCATGGAGGATTTTTACCAAGTGTCCTTTTCCTGCATATGTCCCCTTGCTCTGAGCATCAATGTGTTCCTTGCACTTGGAACTAGTATGTTTGCGACACTCGATCCTCCTTTGTAACGTAGCATTCTTTTATTCTTTTTCAATCTTACCAAAATTATTGAAAAAGACCAAAAAATCAAATATATCCCAAAAAGAGGAAGGGGAAAGTATTTTCTTTTTGTTGACAACACAATGAGTCACCCTTGGACAAAGCACATCCTTATGTTTGTTCGTCAAGATATAGGATTCAATATGAACTTAGGAAGCGGTTCTCGCTACATAGAGCTGTGTCCTCCTCAGTTTGGTTATCCTTCCAAACATATGGAGAGTTCGCGTTGTCTCTTGCATCATCAACTTATGTCAATGCCATGTTGCCCGAGTCTCATCTTTTGGCGTGCTTTCGTCCAAGGGAAGTTTTACTAAACTTGAGTTGGCCCTTCTGTAGTTTGTCTCTTGTTCTCATGCCCGACCACCCCGAAATACCAATCAAGTCCTTGATTTGAAATCAATGAAGTTATCTACATGATCATTAAGATCCTATTGTCTATTCCTGACGAGCCGTCGAAGACCTTTGGGTAGTGAAGTCGTACGTTTACATTACACTCCTAACCGAGTTTTGAATATTTTTAAATTGTTGCTCAAGCTCTGAAGACCTCATCTCCAGCCATCAGGTGTCATTGGCTTCTTGAAGATGGATACTATACATGTATATCTTTTGATTTTGAGATGTAGATCCGCTACGTATTGCTCGCGGCTACACTTTATATAGTTATATGACACAGATCTAAAAATGTATTTGATTGGAAACCATGATTTTATTTCATCCCGAGCATGGGTATGTCCACCTCGATGAGACAAATTTTTATTTTTTAGATGGCACCTCCTGAAATTTGGTCCCTGGGCTCACTCACTTCGTACATTGGTGAAGATTTGTAATGTATTTCGACCATCAGATGCTCTTCTGACCTCACACATTAGGGGGCATCTGTTATAACCGTAAACTGCACCAGACATGCATACCTGGCATCAGGCCATCTTACTTTCTATCTTTTCCAAGCCATCATTAAACAATGTTAATATTTTCCATTACACCAAAACCCACAGGTGTTAGTAAAATTCCAAATCAACAACATCACCTTGAGTGGGCGGTTAGTCCCATATTTCCAGCGTGGCGGTTAGTCCACGAGAGGTGCGGTGGTTAGTCCAACACCCCTATTCTACGAGAGGTACGACGGTTAGTCCAACACCCTCCCTCCGATGTAACTTGAGGGAATTGAACCTGGGCCAAGGCTCTGATACCATGTTCGACAACACAGGTATTCCAACAGAGGAAGAACACCTTTAGTAACCACTCACATAACCAAATCAAATATCAAAACACTGATGTTTTCACATGGTAAAACCCCTATGGGGAAACATCCATGACCCCAACCAACGTGACCACTTGGAGCAGTTTATCAATGCAAAGAAAAACATTACAGAGAGATTTTACAATAGAGTTTCTCACAATCGATCATCGGAAAATGACCCTCCATTCTCTTTAAATAGAGATCATGGACCAATCAGGTTTTAAGACACAGATCAATGGCCGTTAAGATCTAGGAGAGTATGAACAGTCAGATCACTCTATGTCGGGAACATATCGTGACCGTCGGATTTACTAACTACAAATGCATACTAATGCATACTAAAGAAACACACTTTTACCTAACGAGATATTAGACCAAGTAGATCTTAAATAACTCCTAAGTGTCTAAATATCCTAACATCCCCCCCCTAATGTTTTCACGTGGTAAAACCCCTATGGGGAAACATCCACGACCCCATCCAACACAACCACTTGGAGCAATTTATTAATGCAAAGAAAAAGAATACAGAGAGATTTTACAATAGAGTTTCTGACAATCGATCATCGACAAATGACCCTCCATGCTATTTAAATAGAGATCATGGACCAATCGGGTGTTAAGCCATGGATCAATGGCTGTTAAGATCGAGGAGAGTATGAACCGTCGGATCACTCTATGTCAGGAACATATCGTGACCGTCGGATT
>JASDQU010012479.1:83723-95426 GCA_032191745.1 Picea mariana
GACTACCTTCTACAAGTGGTGATTGATCAAACAAACACTTATACTCTTATCCTTGAACTCTTTACTAACATTTCCTAACCCTAAATTAAACTAAATCCTAAGATAACTTGTTGTTGTAGATAAAAATTGATACAACCATATAAACATACATTTATTTGGCACATTTACCTACATAACTTGCACTAGAACCATTCAAAATTCAATTGTGATAATTGCTAGTGAATCTACTAGGTAAATACTTGTTTTGTGTGTGGTTTTCTTGCACTTTTGAAAATTTAAATTTGTTTTTGTTTCAAAAGATAGCTACATCCATCTAACTGCAGAAAAATCTCTACAAAAGTGACATTAAAAGCTAGCTAAACATTGCCAACTTTGCTTGTGACAATTTACTATCAATTTACCTAGTCAAAGTCACTTTTTATTGTCCTTTTCAAGCAATTTCAAGGCATGAATATTGTGGTTGTTATAAGATATTAATTGTGGTTATAAAATATTGTATTGCTGCAAATTCATAATCATCTAGATTATTTTATGAAGGTTTATTGTCTTATGAAGTACTAACAATCATTTGGTACTTGGAAAGTGCCCTGTTTCCTCCCTTGTCTTGTTCGAGGAAGCTACACAATAATATCCATTTGCTTAATCCTTAAGACATAAAAGAAACCTTTGATTTGAGTGATCTGTGAGAGGGGAAGGATTTCCTTGTGACTATTTTCCTTAGCCTTCTCAAACGCCCCAGGTCACTGGGGAAGTCTCCCTTGGGGTAGTCTTGACATACTCTTAAATAGAAAGGGATCTCCTATTAAGGTGGCAGTGATAGGTTATTCCTAGTTACTCCAATTATTTACCCACTTGCCTTGGGATTTTGGGAAAGTACAAACTGTACGATAACATGGTTTTCACCTTTCTAAAACTCTTACCCTTTGCTTCCTCTGTCACATCAACCTGCAACCTGTCACTGTGTCCAAATTGTAGTTGTGCCCTATGCATACATATTCATACATATCCTTTAACCAAATGCATCTATGTCTCTCTAGTCATGTGCCATACATGTGTATATAATCATGATCAAGTGTAATAACCCTCACATGGACTAGACATCAAAACCTCATTGATATGTAGCCTCACACTACACAAACAACTTCACAACCAAAACTGTTACACATGAAATTTGCACACCTGGGTACCTCGCCCTAAGTGTCGTAAAGTGTCATATAAGTGTCTCATACAGCTTGACACCATGGAATAACCTATGTCATAATCCCTAGTCAATGTGGAGGAGGGATATATTACATGAAGACCAAAATACCAAGTACACATGAATTATTATTAATATTCACGGAAAAGAAATTGATTAAGTGTGAGAATCAAGTGCACATGAATTATTATTAATATTCATGGAAAATAAATTAATTAAGTGTGAGAATACACCTCACATTTGGTTTTCTATTTTTTAGGGAAGGTGGAGGATCTCATGGATGGTTGAAATATTTCCTCGTTAAAATCCTTTGAGAGATATTTCCTCCCCAAAATCCTTAAGAGATATTTTCTCCCTAAATATCTTAGAGATCCCTTTCTTAGTGTATCTGATGAGAGATCCTCTCCATGGTGGTTAAGCCTCCAAATCCTATATAATGAGGCTTTTCCATGGAGGAGGGGGGATAGAGGAGTTTAGAGATACCAAACTTATGATCTCATGAGAAGTGAGGATGGAAAGTATTGTGAAGCATCTAACTTATGATCTCATGAGGAAGATGTCATTTGGAACATCAGCATTCTGTGTGTGGATGGTTTAAGAAAGGGTTTGGACAAAGAGAACTCGATGAAGCTGTTGCACTCACATCTATGGTTGTAAGTAACATTTTGTTCTCATTAATACAATCAATGCTTGGCCTGTTTCTTTCAAACTTGTACTTGTTCCATATAAGTTTGTCTACAGTAGATGGATCTATGTTTGAGCTAATCTCAGTCAAGTAGGAAGTCTTTTGTGCTTTTGTTTGTTTTGCAGGACTTACTAAGGAGCTCAAGATCGAAGCTCATCCTGGACCTGGGACAAACGACGTTCATAAGGTACATACCTTCCTCCTTCTCTTTCATTCATCAGCTTGATTAGATCTAAAAGGAAGTCAGTGTCCATGTTAAGCACTTTATTTCTTAGAGTTAAGGGTCTAGCTCTCAAGAAGAAATCTACCTGTCCGCAGGGAGCTTTTCCTACAACAAAAACCTTCAACCATGTACCAAGAAATACAATCTATGTCTCAACACTTGAACCAACAATATGTACCAATGAATAATACCAACATACTAGCAATGTATTTATGTAGATCTAGCTCATACCATAAGTGTCATACAACCAACACCCTCTCTAGTGAAATTCCTCAAACTCCCATAAACATAAGTCATGTAGACAAAAATATCCAACTACACATCATAATATGACATACCTTTTTCATCTATAGATATATCTATTGTACCTGATCACTGTAGACCTTCCTTGGAGCTTGCTTCCAGACTCTAAGAACCTGACACCCTCAGCAACTCAAGATTTCGTGGATTTTCCCAACTGTACGCTCCTTGCTCTCCTTCATCCCATGTACGTATGCTCCTTCCTCCACTGCATCCCACATACACCTAAAAAACTAGGCTTTTTTTTAGTAAATCTGCAACTCTTAAACTTTCGTCATCAATCCTCTTTTCACTTCATCAATCTTGTGTAAATTCAAATGTATCAATGAGTACCTCTAATAAAATTTTCACAAATAATAGATATTCAATGTGGTTATTATGTGCTAATAGGAGATCCTTGATATCTTATTTGTACTCTCCAAGTAGCTTCCTCAAGGAGTTACCTTCTAACTAACTTTACCCAACTTCTTTCTTAAAGGGCTAACCCACTTCTAACCACTTGTCCACTTACAAGCACTTTATCCACAAATAGTAAGTTCTCTACTTCTAGTTGCAACTAAATTATTTTTAATTATTTTCTTAATGCAGCCACTTAACTCCTAGTTTCACCCACTTGACTAGTCAATTTCTTCTAGGAGTTTCTAGAATAATTTGACTTCTTTGACCTTCTAGGGACTTCTAGAAAACTCATTAGGGTTTTCCAACTTCACAAGGCCAGAACTCTCTAACTGTGAGGAATTATGTGACGTTCCAGATATCACCAGAAACATAACAACATGTAATATCCATGTAGAATAGTCTTACATGCATATTCATTGATCTTCATACCTTTATACCTCAAACAAACTTGGGTCCCTTAACCATACTGTTGGGGCTACCAGAATTTTCTACCAAAATTGCTTCAAGGGTTGACATCAATGACAACCAATCCAATTAATCAATAGTATATGTATGTATGTGAGTGTGAATGTGTGTGTGTGTGTGTGTTTTGACATCTATTTACATGTGATGATTAGTTATGATATTCATATTTCTTATATGTTTGCTTGTTGTTGAATGGGAGTTGTAATGGATAAATTACATAATGGGAGTCATAAGGTTTAATTTTATTTTGTAGATGAACTAGTGGGACCCCCATCTTCCTCTACACTTTAACTTGTGAATATAATCCCTCAAATACTTATCTTAATAAACCAATGTGTTATTGATATCTCTTTTCATTTCTTTTAAAGTCGTTAATTAAGAAAATAGTTGCAATTGTTAACTACTGAAAAGTATTATATAATGGAGAGGAAATCAATGTAAAAGACAGTCCTAACTAAGAGAGAGGTATGTTGGAGGTTTGAGATCATTTCATCATTTCAATTTCATACCCATACTTAGTTGTCTATGGACTTAACAATTTTGTTGATAGCAAGGATTTCTTCAAAAGTGACAGAGAAAGGCAAAGTGGAAACATGATTTGGTCTTCTTGATGAGGTGGTTTATTTTTATGTCTATTTCCTTTGATTAGATGTTTTGAAAATTTTCAATGTTAACGAATAACATTCTTTTCATATTTTAAATTGTTGCACATCACATTTCTTGAGTGATCCAAGAAAAGCATCTCCTATTTTGTCATTTTTAGAATTTGGTTTTCCTTATATGATTTTTATTACATCTAGGACTTCTAGAGTTATTCTTGGTCCAAGTTCTCGCAAGAACTTGAAGAAATTGTTTTGTCCAAGACAATTGTATAGGTCATTCTATTAAAAAAAGGATCAGTTCTGTTTCGTTTATCCTATGTTGAGTTTTCCCTCTTCGCTCAAATGAAATTATTTTATGTTTATTAAAATTCAAAAACTTGTACTCATTCCTTTTTAAAACTCTATATATTTCATCTATGTTTTTCTTGATAAACTTTTATTTCTAGAATAAATTTTCTTATTATGTTATGCATGATTTTTTCCTTTTTTGTTAGAAATGCCCATCACTTGCAAAGCCATCATTTCAAACATTGACTAAGAAACCACAACCCACAATCATCTAAGTCATCAAAATCACCTAGGGATCACATCCAGCATGGGCCGCACCAACCCTTAACATGGTTGGATTTATGGGTGTCTCCTCTCGACTAAACACACTGTAAGGGTATTGACCTCAGGTCACCTAGCAAACGAAACCCACACCTTAACTGGTAGTGCTACTGATAATTGACTTTCTGCATGAATTCTTAATCATTTAAAGACTTATTGTTTATATGCCATTACTTTTTTTAATATATTATAGTTTTGTTATCTTTGCTTAGATTTAATTTTTTATTATTATGTGTATATTTTATAAACTTTAAATTACAAAATCTTTATAAAAATAAAATATTCTTAAAATAAAAATAATTCATAGTGCTCTCACTTAAATAATTTGAAACAAAGTATTTTATCATGAGGCTATAAACCCACAGTATCATTCCTGCTTTTACCCCATCTAGCCTCACGGGGTTGAGGTGTCGATGATCAAAACATTGTAGTTTTGGCATAAACATGGATCAAAATGGGTATGTTACAAAGGATCACTGACTAGATCAAGGGAGACTTATCTTTTTATACAAACCCATTGAGGATGTTGTGGAGTTGGTGCAGGTTCAAATTCAAGAGATTCATTTGGAGGATGAGGCTAAGTAGTTGGAGCATTGTTTTCATCCTCACTGACAATATTTGAAGAAGAAGAATGATCCAAATGGAAGAATATGGATTAGAATAAAAACGAGTTGGTATAGAAGGAGTAAATTATATGGCACATGTGTTGAGGATGGATCATGGGCCAAAGATGGAATAGACAACAAGTCAAGCATGCAATTTGAGATACCTTCATCAAACATAACATCTATTCAAATAATAAATTGTCATATTAGGTACGAGAAGTCGATAACCTCTTACATCCTATGAATAACCAATAAAAATGTACTTTTCACTCTTAGTCTATAAGGATTTCTTTTTCTCATTGGGAATGTGCACTCATGCTTCATTGTTAAACATGTGAAATTGGATTACATCCATTTTATGTTACTCCATGCTTCTTCAGGTGTTCTATTTTTTAAATCCTTATTGGGAAAGTATTTAAATATGTAATTTACACAATTAATGGTTTGTACACAAAAATAAGGATTGAGTTCTTTAGATTGGAGCATATACTTAGCCATTTATTTTGTGATTCTTTAGATTGGAGCATATACTTAGCCATTTATTTTGTGATTCTTTCTCTTAGCAACACCATTTTATTATTGTGTGTACGAAATAGTGTGTTGCATATGGATACCCTACTCAGTGTTGTAAGTGTTAAACATTGTGTTGACATATTCATCCCCATTATTTTTTCTTAGCTCCTGAAGTTGATCTCCAAATTTGTTTTTACAAGGGCTTTAAAGGCCACAAACATGTCAAAAACTTTTCTCTTAATTTTTAAGAAGTAAACCCAAATTCATTTAAAAGTCATCCATTAAAATTAAGAAATTCTTAAACTTGAAAAAAGGTGCATAAGAAAGTGGAGCATGCCAATTGATATGCACACTGTAAATAATTCAAGGCATGCCAAGAGGCACATTGGTCAAAATTGTTTCAATCATATTTCCCAAGAACATAATGAAGACAAACACAATCCCTACATAAACTAAAGGAAGCTAGTGACCATAACATTATTACATAGTTGTTTCAAAGATTAGCAGTTCAAGTGGCCAAACCTCTCATGCCAAAGTCTTCTCATGTCATTTATATGAGTAATAAAAACTAAAGGAAGAGAATATGACCCAAAGTTAACAAACTTGTACACCTTGGTAATATCATTGACTATTCTTGATGCTACAATATGTTTAGGATCCTTTAAGTTCTTGATTACAACTTGGTAAGGCAAAGAATCCATGATTTTTCCTTCACTAGAATAAGTGATTTGATAGACAAAAATAAGGTTGCGGGAGAGACCAGGAACACATAGTATATCATTAAAGTGACCACAACTAGTTTAACAATTCCTACTCTTACAACACCCAGAGATTTACCATCACTAACAAATATTTGTTGTTTGGTATGGTGTTACAATGATTAAGAGAAGAAAAAATGGCTTGATCATGTTGATGGGACAAAATATCTTGTTAATAATAAGGGGTTCGCCCCAAAAAGGATTCCTAATTAGACCCCTCATCATTGGAAATAGGGAGACCTCTAGATTCTATCTTAGTTACCGTTAATATTTTTTTATATAAAATGGTTTTAAAGGGTCAAATGTAATGAATGTAAATGCATAAATAGTTCTATTCTAGAAGAAATCTAATTTCCTAGCTAGGATTCTATAAGAATTAAACGTTCGAATACAAAATCACATATATCACTACCATAATCCATAGAAAGTAATATAAACACAAAAATATAAATAATCAGCCATAAAACAAGGATAGCCTATGATTTTAATACGCTTTACATTCTGAAGGGTGGAAAGTGCAAGGGGTGTCTTCATGATCTTGTTGGATAGTTGGTTTGGACAGTTGGTTGTCATTGATGTCGACCCTTGGAGATTGATGTCAACCCTTGGAGAAGTCTGGAAGCCCTAGAGATGTGGTTGAGATTGATGGTGAGTTAGTTGTCATTGATGGAGTGGTTGATGTCATTAGATGTGTTGGGTGCATTTGATGAAGTCTACATGACGCCCCAAAGGTATGGTCATGGGACCTAAAGTTGGTTGAAGGATATGTACATGAATGACAATTTAAATGCAGGTAAGACACTCATAGATGGATAGTCATCATCATGTTGTTTCCGATGATAGGTGGTATGCCACTTGGTTCTCCCGGTTGAGGAGTTATGAGGTCATGAAGTTGGAAGCCCCAAAGATGGGTTAAGAAGCCCCTGATTGGTTACACTATGGGTTAAGAATCCCATAATTGGTTACAATATGGGTTAAGAATCCCCTAATTGGTTGCAAGTCATTAATGAAAGCGTAATTTGGTTGTAACAAGAAAGTTCAATAATCCCTAAAGTTAAGGAAAGAGGTTACTTAGAAAAAGTATATATACACCTGAAGAAGTCACTCATAAGTGCATTTACACACACAATCTATTGAAGATATTCTATGTGAGTAAGTGATTCTTATATAAGGTAACCAAGGAGATATGAGACAAATTTCATAGGTAATATGAAGTAAATAAGGGTGAAATTGCAAGGGAGGATGAAGTCTTGTGATGATGTGTTCTAAGGTATGTTATTTAAAGGTCATCTTACCATTTCCGCTATAACTTTTTTTCTAGAATGATTCAGATAGAAAAAATTGGAGGAGGTTGAGAAGACATGTCAAGGTACTTATGGTAAACATTTAAGATTCCGAGTCATTGTATTTTATGAGATACAATGTGTGGAAAATAAAGTTTTTGGCTAGTCTTGAAACTAGTCTCAAACAAGTGTTCCGAGTAAAAAAATCATAACTGCTTCATAGAGGATCCAAATTCAGTGAGACCAAATGCATTAGATAGAGTACAATATGTAGTTTGTTTTATATCATTTTTGGAGATAGTTTTAAAATATTCTGTGATTTGAATGCTCTACAAGTTTTCCCTCTAGAATTAGACGAAATTCAACAAGGTATGTCATTTTTGTTGTAACTCCTTCTCTGGGATGTTAAAAGAAATGAAACTTGGAGGAATTATAGAGAATATATTTAATAATATTGGGTACAAGTTTTAGACCTTCATTTATTATGGGTACAGATTTATGCTTGTTGAAAGTTAGGGTTTGTGACTAATCCAAAAACTAGTGCTTTGAGACTAAGGTAAAGTTTGATGAAGATGATATTCTCTTGTTGTTGAAGTTGAGGAAGGTCTGTAGGTATGTGATCACATACATTAGGTCTATTACAGAGTTATAGGTATGTTTATATTCATGTTTTTTGGGTTACATGTTGATGATGTTATGGTGCATTCTTGAGGTAAGTCTTTGGTATATTATTGAGGCATTGGCACATGCTTGAGGCACATATTAGGTGCATGGTTGAGGCATATACTTGGTAATTTTTTGAGGCACTTAATTGATGATATCTTATGGTGCATGGTGTATGGCATGATTGAGACATATCATGAGTGATATGGTATATGGTTGAGGCACATGGTTTGAGGAGCATCTTGGATATTGGGCACATTGTTTGAGGAGCATCTTGGATATTGGGAACATTGTTTGAGATACATTTTTGGTATATGTAGGAGGCATTCCTTGGTGACATTGATGCATGGTGAGATACATAGTTGATGCATGATATGGTGTTGGAACATGGTATGGCATAGGTTTTGGTTGATGCATGATTTGGTATGGGTTTGGTACAGGTTTTGGTGCATGGTTGATGAACGACTTGGTATAGGTGTTGGTGCATGGTTGATGCATGGTTTGGTACAGGTGTTGGCGCATGGTTGATGCACTTGTTGTGGTACAGGTTGTGGTACATGGTTGATGCTTGGTTGGCACATGATTTGGTACATGGTTGAGACACATATCTTGTGATGGTATGTTGGTAATCTTGGTACATGCTTGGTAGAGTCATGTGTTGGTGATGTTGTACATCTAGTTGAGAGGTGTCCTTGGTATATTGTCCATCTGAGAGGATCTGACTATGTATCAGTGACAGTGATAGGTTGGATAGGTTGGATATAGAGATAGGTGGACAGGCTGCAGGTTGATGTGATAGTGACAGTGGCAGTGGTAGTGACAGTCATAGTCACAGTGGTAGTGACAGTTGGTCTACACTTATATTTCAGTGCGGTAGGACGAGGCAAGGAAAGGGGGTTGTAGCCTCCTTCCGGTTGGTTTCAGAAAACTCAGGGAGTTGGAGCTTCCTTCAGGTTGGAGCCTGAGAATTAGGGGGTTGTAGCCTCCTTCTGGTTAAAGCCAGAGAATTCAACGAGTTGTAGCTTCCTTCAGGTTGGTGCCTCCTTCCAGTTGGTGTTGGAGAATTGCAAAGTTTGTGATTCCTATGAATGTATTCTTGATATATATAAGAAATCATTTGGTGGTTTTATATTGTTTGGGTTTTCACGTAAATTATGGTGTACTGTGTACTTGATGTGATTTTTTTGATGTCATTTTTCTTATGTTTACATGCTCATGATTATTTATGATATATTGATGATATATTGTTGATATATATATATATATATATATATATATATTGTGGTTAAAAATGGTAAAAGTGCTCATACTGATTCACCCCCCGCCCCTCAGTATTCCAATAGATCCCAGGGGGGAATAGATAGTGCATTATGCATGGGGGTTAGGGGAATTGTCAAATAACCTGGTTATTTGAAAATTCCCCTAACCCCCATGCATAATGCACTATCTTGATACAGGGCATCATTCAATGAGTTTGGCAAGTTTTTTCTCAGTTTGAAATGGTTTTCCTCTAGAACATTAAAAAATAATTAAATAGTGACGTGGATGTCTTGGAAAAATATGCCACCACCTCAAAACCGAGAGTCCTAATTGAAAATGAGGATTTTACCCAAGCCACCATCCGATAGCTTTAAACATTGCATATGGGAAGTCTTACAATTCAAATCACTCAACCTTTGTTCATCAATGCAGGTAAAATCTATGAGATGTTAATCGAGGCCACACAAGTGAAGCATATGGCAGTGAGTCCTTGTTGGTTTTCTATCTGAGTTTATACCTTTAACATGATTGACCTAGGTTCAAGTCTATTGGGGTTACAACAAATCCTCTAAAACTATCGTCCCTTTTGGTAAACCAGAAGGCAACGCAACGCACAGAGTGCACTGCGCAGTCTCACCCGAGATAGTCTTAATGGGTGACTGCAATACTCAGGTGTTTGTAGTCCAGGATTGAATAGAGATATGAGAAATGTATGCTGAGAGTTCTATTTAACTTATTGAAGCAATATATTGTCATTGCCAATTATTGATCTGGATTATTTTTAGCACGAAATGAGAGCGGAGATATAATAAAGAAATGCACAGAGATATCACAGATATTCAATAATATAACAGAAATATATTAGAGATGCAACCATAAACACATATATATAGTAATACATGATTTCTATTAATGAAATAAATGTACATAGACTGTAAAAATACAGAGTGAAAGACTCGCTAGAATGGTGGTAGCTTATCTCTGAGAAGAGATGTGACGGTTACTCGCATTCACAAGAAGATGATTACAATGAGGCTCTCAAGGCATTTTTACAATAATAAGGAATGCCAAAAACCCTAGACATCCAAAAACCTAACCCTAGGAGATGAAGCGCCAAAAGTCATGTGGGCCCCATTTGGGTAAGTTAGTACATCAACTTCCCGAGGTCGTAACGTTTGCATACGATCGTTGTTTTAGGCGTACGATAGCCCATTGGAAAGGTATTACCGAGGAGATTCATTTTAGCCACAATATCGAAGGAACTTAGATATTGCAAACCTGTTTTCCCAACAAACATCATTTAGGGCCTCAAAATGGCCCCGGAAGTTAAAACCTGCTAAAAATAGTAAATTACCAAAATTGTCAGAAAACTGTTTTGAGCTAGTTGGAAAAGGTGGGTGGCCATCGATATTGTTGATTAAGGTTGGTTGTCATTGATGTCAACCCTTGAATAAAGCCCTGCAGCACAAAGGTTTGGGTAATGGACCCAATATTGTTTGATGTAAAGATGACTCATTATTGTCTTATCATGGTTGATAAGAAGTAAAGATGGATGAACTCCAAAGTGGCCCCCTTATGGTGAAAGCCCTCACGGGAAGACACTTTGCAGAGTAAGAGAAACCGTGATTAATTGTGGAATAATGATATGAAGGACAATGAATTTTTCAAGTAAACTGTCCTATATGGATAGTGCTTGTCATTCCATTTTTGGTGGTATGTGGAACGTCACATAACTCCTCACGGTTAGAGAGTTATGGCCATGAGAAGTTGGAGACCCCAGGTTTGGGTAATGGACCCAAGTTTGTTTGATGGATAACAATATGAGTTATGATATATTTTCAGATAATACTATTCTATATGGATAGTACATGTCATTCCATTTCTGGTGGTATGTGGAATGTCACATAACTCCTCACGGTTTGGGAGTTATGGCCTTACGAATTTGGATGACCCTCATATGTCATTTAGAAGCCCCAAAAGGTCAAAGTAGTCAAAGTGGTTTAAGAGATTTTAAAAGGTAAATAATAAAGTGAAGTAATGAGTGTATTATAATTCAAAGTGAATACAAAATAAATTATTTCAATAATAAATTTAATGGAGAAATTAGAAGTGGGTTAACCATAAAATAAGGAAAGTGGGG
>JASDQU010012480.1:0-22013 GCA_032191745.1 Picea mariana
TCGAGCTCTCCTCAGCTCTACATGCATTCTGTCTACATGTATCCCCCCTCAAAATGAGATCTCAGACCTCTTTCACATGAGGCGGCTCAATCGAACACTTCCCTCCAGGAATTTACCTACTCTAATTAATTACAATGAATGGGGCTGTCTAGTCCAGAATCGGACCTAGATCTCAACCAATCTACAATAAAGGTCGATCCTATCTAACGCCTGCACAAAGGCATGACTTTCCTGGCTCAACAGCCTAAGTACATTAAATTACATTCAATACAATTCAAAATGAGGCTGCGCCTCCCTTTCAGCACATGAATGAGTGTGCGCTGACGTGGTTGACTGGCTGGCATGGAAAGATGCTCCTGCATCAAATGGGTACTTTAGCACAGACTGGGCACACCTTTTGCTACCATTTAAGGGATACAAGAATATGATCATAATCGATAGGGAGAGATATCTGAAACATACGGTCACTGATCTAGAAACCCTAAATGAACCCTCGTCTACAGTTTTCCCTGTGTTGGGCGTCTACAGTTTTCCCTATGCTGGTCAATTATTCCTGTGGTGCAATTATCCGATGTCCCCCTGCGAAGAGTTTTTTATCAGTTGGTCTGAGTACGAGAGAAGTCATCCTTTCAAAGAACTATCCTAAGTTGACTGTTAAAGAAATTGTTAGAAGATGATGCCACGTGGCATATTTTTCTTTGCTTAAACTGCACTTAGCCATTTTTTTTAGTTGAACTTTAGATTATAAATAAAGACATCGACCGATTAGTTAGGGTTTGATGGTTGTGGCAAGAACTTTTTCTTTCTCGTTGTTAAGAATTATTTTGAAGCTACATTGAATTGAGAAGTCCTTCTGGACCAAAGACAAGTTATTTTCATCAACTGCATGTGTGATTGGACATGGAGAAGAACTATTTCCTATCATGTTTCATGAATGATGTTGTAATGAGTAAGAGCAATTAATTATGTTGTCAAGTTATCTGGTGCAATGTTTTCTTGTTCTTTGCTTTAATGACGAAGATGAATCGTTGTGTTATTATGTGATGAATGGTTTTGGTAGATGAATTATTTTGCTTGCCATTATCTCATTGCATATGTGTTTTCTTTCTGGTAATTAGTATCTCAGACAGTAATTCGATGCTCACATGGTTAATGTATTAGTACTAGGCCTGTGGTATAAAATTATCATCTACATGCTTGAGCAGTAGGTTATACCAAGTTCAACCTCTTCCCCTTAGTTAAGAGTAATTCCATTTTTGTTGCCAAGTTGTTTTATACTGACTTACATCTCATATCGGTCCCACTCAAGAGAAAATATACAAAAGAGAATAGTCCAAATTGAAGGAAGAGCCTTCACAAGAAAACATAAATCCCATCGATAATTTGGCCAGATCGCAAGATCTGGAGAACCATTCCACTATTAAACGCTATAGATTCTAATTGGGCCTTGGTGGTAGGTTTGGTTCCTACTGTTGATTCAAGGGATTTAAGATCGATCAACATAACCCAAACATGAATAAGATTTCTAATAAAGTGCATTTGTATTTCAATGAGTTTGTTTCCTTGATGTTGAACTGGATATTTGAAAAACTTGATGCCACTCCGATTGTCACACCATAGGGTGGTTGGATGTTGTTGTTGGAATTAAAAATATGAAAGGATATATTGAAGACACAAGGATTCTTGACTTGAATTAACCACTGCTCAATACTACTTCTATTGAAGAAAGAGAAATAACATGTTAATTTTTACAAGCCCAAGTGGTAGGTTTAGAACGAAGGATGGAAACATAACCCTCAATATAATTTCGATCATTAGGGTCGTTGGCCCAATCCAAATCAATGAAACCAACCAAAAAGGAAGCCCTCCCTAAACAATAATGTGTCTAAAACTAAACTATAAAGGGATTGAGGCATGACAAGAGGCACGTTTTTCAAAATTATCCCAATGATGTTTGTCGAGAACACAACTAGCACAAACACCATCTCTACAAGAAATGAAAGGAAGACTAATCACCATATTTTGATTACATAGTTGTTGCAATGAGCGATAGTTTAGATGAAAAAACCACTCGTGCCAAAGTTTGTTCAACTCATTGCTATGAGCAACAAAAACTAAATGAAAAGATAATGATCCAAATTTGTCAAATTTGTACAACCTGGTAATATCATCAACAATTCCAATTGCTATGACATGCTTAATATCTTTTAAAGCCTTGATTACAACTTGGTGAGGTGAAAACTCTACGATTTTCCCTTCACCTAAATGAGTGATCTGATATACTGATAGAAGGTTGCAAGAAAGACTTGGAACACATAATTTAAAATTGAAATTACCATTATCTACTTGAACTATTCCAAACCATACGGCACTAAGAGATACATCATCACCAAAAACAAAAAAAATAGTTCTACATTCATTAAGAGCAGAAAAAATGGCTTTATCCTTAGCCATATCATAATATGCTTCAGAATCAATAATCCACTCATTGGAAGAAGTAGATATTGCATTGAACAAAAAACCAGAAGTGGTAAGTGCATGTCCATGAGAAGAAGAAGAATCAAGATTGATGTTTTGTTTCTTCACTAATGCTTCTAAGGATTCCATATTTTTAAAACATTACGACTCCAGATGATCATATCACCCAAAAAAATTGCAATGCCTATTAGTCTTCTTGATTTTTTATTTTGGTCATTTGTCACCATTGGGAGTAGAAGCTTTCTGAGAGAGTTTGGGACCCATGTGTTAATACTTAAAAATGAACCAATGAATACTATTCTTGCAAATGATTGCCAAGCTTTATTATATATTATATTAATAAGAAACTAGTAGGTGGGACCCCCTTGTAGACTTGTGGCGCTATGGTGGATATGTTGTGCTTATATTTTGTTTTCTTATGTGATGATACCATCACAATATTCTACATTGTTTCAAATCATGGTTTAAAATGTTATGGTGACATGAGATGGTTGGTTGATTAATGCATGGCACTGGATGACTTTGATGACCTCTCACAGAATATGTTAAGGCTTCCATGTGGGTGAAATAATTATTATAAGTTTTGGTTTGGCATTGCATTAAACGTGGCATTAATTGGTTTAAATGGTTTTGATAAAAGACAATAATGGAGCTCTTTTGAATAAAAATTATACACAAGCTCTATTGCTATGTATTATCATGACAAGAGGGGAGCACTAAACCTTGCTACTAGAGTTATGCACCTTGTTGAATGTTATATGTGGATGCATGTTGGGTTATGTTTCTAATATATTGTTATATTAAAGAATTTGACATTACAAAGGGGTGGAACACTATGCAAATGTGATATGGCAATGGATATTTGGTTGATTAATTCCATAGTGCTATGGTGAATTGGCTTGGATCGTGCGTTGAATTGAATGAGGTTGGAAGGGAGAAGCGACGTGCATTTACTGCACGTCACTCAAACTCCCCCTTGAGCCCGTCACCCTAGTCATTCTTGAATTTTGTTTTTGGATCTGGTGGTTGTTGTTGTTCTGCATTGTTCAATTGTGAAGGAGGTATACAATCTAGTTTTCTTCCCCATGCGGGCTTTTTCAGGTATGGGTTTCTTAATCTTCCACCCGCGATGGTTACTCTGCATTTTGAATCAACTTTTGGCTCAAGATTGCTCATGGTTTGTGTTTTTCTTAAGCTGTTATGAGATATGTGAGTTGTGTATTGGTGTTGAGTATGTGGTTTCTTATGGTGATTAGTTTGGACTGTTTGCACTTTTAAAAAAAGGAAATGGTTATGCTCTCCTTGTTGTGTGTAATATTTGCATAGGTTTATTAGATTAAAAGGCAGTGAAGCCTGCTCGACCATGTTTTGGGTTTTTGAGTCTGGCACCTCTATTGATATTGAGTATCATGGCTTGCCAAGGCTCTGGGTTGTGTGTGTATCCTATTTATGGATTGTTACAACAAGTCTCTATGTTTAAGCTACCCACTCCATGATTCGTCTATGTGGATAGTGTTTTGAACCCTGTGGGTTTCATTTTGAATTGTTTGGGAATTAAAGTGTTTTTTTTCCTTGTCTTGGAAAAACCTCGAGTTGTTAGCTATCATTGTGTTTCCCTCATTGACACCTTTTCCTGGAAAGCATTGCACAGTATGGGTTAAACATCACCCAGAATTTAATGAAAGCATTACACATGCTTTTGGTTGGGAACAAATTTCTGCTTGGATGCTCATATTACATTGTTTTTTAAGAGATTGGTTTCATTTCGTTCCCTTTTGGAAGTGGTCGATTGTTGTTTTGGTAACCCTCAAAGTTGAGAGTATTGTTACATGTTATATGTTTGTGGTAAATTGTGAAAGGAATGAGATTTCTAAGATTTTTGAGAACTTAATCATTTGATCGAACCACCTGTTCTTGATATCCACTTGTTGTGTTTAAACCCTAAATATAATTTTGATATCGTTTAACTCCAGTCAAGGGTAAATGGACCACTATGCGTACTTGGTTTATTGAGCACGATTTGGTTTTGTTCCTCGTTGGGCATTTCTAGAAGAAGTATGTACCTAATTGCTTATTTGAAGCTTGGGCTCAAAGTGTTGAATGTTATTTGGTTCAGTCCTTATGTTGATTATATTTGAAAGACACTTGTGTGTGAATTGATTGGGACCCGATTAAGAGTTTTAACACCCAATTTGGTTGTATTGAAAAGTATTTAAAAAATGGACAAGTGGTGGTAAATAATTTGCATATTCTTATTGGTTTTAAAGAATGAGTATTGGATATAAATTGTTGTAAGCACTGTGCGTATTCTTGTTGGTTTTAAAAGGATTTAGCATTGAAGTTATGAATGGTTGTGGTTCAAAGGGTTATTGTGGCTTATCATATCAATTGCAATGTTGTTTGTTATGACCGTTATATAAATATATGAAGGTTGTTGTAATTGAATATTTCTAGGCATATGAATTATTGTTCGAAATCCAGCAAGCAATTTGTAAAAGAAGTAACAGTTTAAATTGTAATGTTGAAAAGTGAATACTATTGAACTTTAGAGCTCTGAACAAAGATATGTTTGATTATTTGTTTTGATTTATTTTTATATGAATAGTATCCATATTATGTCCCTGTCATTTTACCACTTTTCCCTCATTATATTCCCCTCATAATCCCAATTTCATTTTGGCATCCTTGTTCCATGAAATAAATTAAAAAGGTTTGTGTAACAGCAACAAAAGAGATAACACATAAATGGTTGGCAACTGATATTTTGGTATTTTATTACACAATGAAATTGTTTAATTAATTATTGAACAATATTTGTGTATTAATCCCCTATCATTATACCACTTTCCTTTCATTACACTCCCTCCATATGTCCCATGAACCCTATCACCCCCTGTTCACTTTGYGATTATTAAATGGTTTGTTATAGATGGATTTGCATGTATCTCGTATCAATTTTTGAGCCAATTGTTTATTCATGCAAGAAGAATGTCATATATGGCTTATTAAGGGCTTAGTTACTGATGAATTGCTGCTACAGGATGAGTTTCTTCAGCARGGGCAGCCATGGAAGAAATAACAGAGGCCGGGGAAATTATAACAGAGGTCCTAGAAGGCCTATATTTTCCATTCATTTTGGTGTTGATCCCCAAGAACTGAACCAGTTGTTCCAAGTTGGGTTATTTAAATGGATTGGGCATGGAAAAGTACACCCTCGGCTAGAGAGACCTCCCTTCTAGCCTCATAACATCAATGGAATTCTCATTCCTCCTAATTTTTCCTTGCAACCAGAAGTCCCTACAAATGATGGATGGCAAGAGATTTTCAACCTGGTTGTCTCTCACCATCATGGCTGGCCCAATATGTCATTACCTCTTCCACCACCTGTCAATCCTAATGTCCATATTTCTCGTATTGATTCACCTGTTCAATCCTCACATGCTAGTAAAAGATTAAAAATGGATGTTCCCCATCTACAAGATAAAGACAAAGCAGATGCCTCCCCTTCTTCTCCATCAAATGATTCCTCAAGATCTATGTCTTCCCGCATGCACTTGAAATATGATTGTTCCCATGTTATCAATGAGATACAGCCTCAAGGTTCTAATCAACCACGGGCTACTTTCGAGAAATCAAAGGGGTACAGCAGTGATAAAATAAAAATTGCCTCTCAGAGTGGCAAGTATGGATTTTAGTTTATTTGTTTTTATGATTTGAGTTGATAAAGACGGTGTTAATGGTCTGCAGAAAGTTTGGACAACAAACTCTGTTTTGGATAATGTGGATTATGTGGATATTTATATATTTTTGGATATGGTTTAAATTATTTCTGATATTCAAATATCTAATTTGAAAGATATTTAAGGGAGCTACAAGGGTGGCATGTGCTAAAATGATTATCCATTTGTGTTATATTTTATGATTTGAAAAGAAGAAAATATGGGAGTCTCTATCAGACAATTTCTTAGGTTGATGGACAGTTGGTATGGATTGTTGGTTTTCATTGATTTCAACCATTTGAGAGTGATATTGTAGATTTATTCCAACCCTTAGTGATTGATGTCAACCCTTGGAGAAAGTCTGGTAGAGAATTTCGGTAGCACAAAGGTTTGGGTAATGGACCCAAGGTTGTTTCATGTATAATGGTATGATTTTTAATATATTTGAAGGTAAGACTATTCTAGATGGATATTACATGTCATTCCATTTTTTGTGCTATGTGGAACGTCACATAACTCCTCACGGTTAGAGAGTTATGGCCATGAGAAGTTGGAGAACCCAGGTTTGGGTAATGGACCCGAGTTTGTTTGATGGATAATGGTATGAGTTTTGACATATTTGCAGGTAATAATATTCTATATGGATATTACATGTCATTCCATTTTTTGTGGTATGTGGAACGTCACATAACTCCTCACGGTTAAAGAGTTATGGCCATGTGAAGTTGGAGAACCCTCATGAGTCATCTAGAAACCCCAAAAGGTCAAAGTAGTCAAAGTAGTTTAAGAGATTTTAGAAGGTAAATAACAAAGTGAAGTGATGAGTGTACTATAATTCAAAGTGAATACAAAATAAATTATTTAAATAATAAAGTTAATGGAGAAATTAGAAGTGGGTTAACCCTACAATAAGGAAAGTGGGTTAAGATGGTTAAAAGGTAACCCCTTGAGGAAGCTACATGAAAGTATAAATAAGAGCAAAGGCTCTCTCATTTTAATCACACTTGAGAATATTGAATATATACATGTGACTGAGGTAACCAAAGGATATCTAAGCCGAATTTCATAGGGAAGGTGAAGTAAAGAAGGTCGAAATTCAAGGGAGGATAAATTCTTTTGATGATGTTTTCTAAGGTATGTTATTTACAGGTCATCTCACCATTTTCGCAATAAAATATTCGCTAGCATGATTCAGACCATGAAATTGGGAGGACATTCAGGAAACATATACAAGTAGTTTTGATACAAATTTCAGATTTTGGGTCGTTGTATTTTTGGAGTTACACGCCATGGAAAATAGGGTTTGTGGCTAGTCCTAAAACTAGTCTAAAACAGGTGTTTCGAGTAATCACGTCATAACTTCTTCATAAAATATTCAAATTTAGTAAGACCAAATGTATTGGATATAGTCTTTAGTATTCTATGTACAATTTTTAGATCCATACAACAAATATTATGTGTGGGGCATTCTCTACAAGTGCGCTCTCTAGAATAAGTTAGAATTCAACAAGATAACTCCTTTTCTGAGAGGTTCCAAGTAGTGAAATCTGTAGGAATGGCATAAAATACACTAAAGAACATTGTGTACCATTTTCAAATATTTATTCATTACAGGTACATAGTTATGATTATTTCAAGTTAGGGTTTTTGACTAATCCAAAATTAGTCATGTGAGACTAAAGTAAAGTTAACGTTTGCACGTATGTGATCATATACACCAGGTCTATTACAGAGTTACAAAACATATTTGGATGATGAAATTGATGAGGGATTTTGGTTGAGGTACATGCTGGGTACATGGTTGAGACAAGTAGTTGATGAGTTGGCACATACATGAGGTGTATAGTTAATGATGTTGGTACATCTTGATGAGTCATATTTTACGTGTATTTGATGCATGATCGATACATATTTTGTGCATGGTTGATGCACTCATTTATGGTATAGGTTGGTGCATGGTTGATGCACTTGTTTATGGTACAGGCTAATTACATGTTGAGGTATAGGTTAGTGCATGGTTGATGCACTTGTTTATGGTACAGGATGATTGTAGTTTGAGGTACATGTTGGTGCATGGTTGGTGCACTTTTTATGGTACATATTAATTATAGGTTGATTGGTACATATTGGTGCATGGTTGATGCACTTGTTTATGGTATAGGTTGATTAGAGGTTGATTGGTACAGGTTTACAGTGGTATATCTCACAATGATAGTGTGACAGTGGTTCCATCATTCTACTTCTACGTCAGGGTAGTTGGACGGGGAAAGGACAAGTGGTTGTAGCCTAAGAACATAGGGGGTCGTAGCCTCCTTCTGGTTGTAGCCAGAGAATTGGGGTGTTGGAGCTTCCCTCAGGTTGTAGCCTGAGAAATTAGGAGGTTGGAGCCTCCTTCCAGTTGCAGCTGGAAAACAAAGGAATTTGGTGCTTCTAATGAATTTAATTCTTAAAGACATATAAGAAAAAACATTATGTGGTTTTCTACCACTTTGGGTTTCCACGTAAAAACACTGGTGTACTATGTATGTGTATGATTGCTCATTTTTTCATTGTTTATTTACTCTGCAAATATTGGATGATAATGTTACATTGATATAACACTTTCATATTGTGGTTAAAAAAGATTGAATTTCTCGATTACTGATTCACACCCCCCCCCCACCTCTCAGTAATCCAACCATCACAAGGGATCCCACCTACCTAATTATTATTAATTAAAGACCCTTAACTATTATTATTATTATTTATTTCTCCTAAAATAATTAGTTAAGTCAAACAAACCTAACTAAAGAAAGTAATTGAACTAATTCAACTTATTTGGAAAGAATAAAAGTTGAATGAGAAGAAGACACAAGAGGAGAATGGAGGGAGAAAGAAAGACTAAGGTTTTCTTATTTCATTTCATAAGATAGTTTTAGTTTTCATTCATTCTTGAGTTTATTCAAAGCCTAATTGTCTTTGCGATAGTAGGGTCTTATTGTAGACAACAAGGTTCAAGACTGAACCAAACTTTTCAGACACTTGTTTTAGAGGTGTTGATCCATCCTTGATAGTCTGTGTATTCTTGTTTGTTTGTGAATTAAGTTTCATGGCTGATAAAGAATATCTTGCAGAGTCAAATTGGCAGCAGTCTGTGGCAAGATGATCCAAATTATAAATTTCATTTTTACTTGATTGTCAGAGTCTTTTTGTATGGTGTTCATCGGGGATCTCTAAATCAGACTTTGGTCCATGCCCTCACAGGGTTTTGTAAAGAGAAAAACATTTTTGATACCTCAAATGAAATAAATCAGATTGATATTTTGTCTTATATACATGTATTAATGACTTGGTTACTTTTCACTTTTGTATCTCCATGTTTACCTTCTGTAATCTGTATATATTTCGGAAACTTATATAAACTTTATTTTATATTGCAACATTATTTTCATAAATAAATCAGCCTTGATCCTAGTAATTCATACTTAAGGATTGAGAGAATAATTTTTAGGCTATAAAACCAACGGTGATATTCTTGACTATTTTATCCTAGCCAGGAAATATTTGAAAATGATTGAGTAAGGTAATTTATACCTTTTCCTCAACATTTATTTGGTGACCATACTGGGGAGATCTTCCATATCTCTCTGGTTGGTTGTATTCGTGATTATCATTGAATATTTCTACTTTTGTTTTTTATTCTTTGACTGGTTTTTTTTCCTCATGACAGTACCTCTTACAAGGCAGCCCAATATTGAGCTTGGTCTTAAAGATCAAACTAGAATTTCTTTAATATTATTCAATACCATCTTAGAAACCACTAACACCTAGGTTGAGCTTGAATGCTCATGGGTAGTAATTGAATAAGACATAAGTGTTCAAGAACGTTGGGATGTCAGGAAAAGGCAGTCTAGGAATCATCTATAGCTTTCTTTTTCTGAAAGTTTTGATCTTATTTTCATGTCCTTAAATGCTCGCATCTCTAGGAGAAGAAGAGGTTTATCTTCTGAAATCACTTCTATCGTTGAAATAGGAAGAAGAAATGTTGTTTTTTCAACCCAACAAGGTACGCTAAGGAGAACTTTGTCGGATTTAGCTAGTTTGTCTTTCTCACCCTTACCCATCATTCAAAAAATGGCATATGTGGGTGGCTCTGGTGGCACTGGAGGTGCTTCTTCATCTCAAACTTCAGCCTCGTCAGTGATTGGTAGCTTTCATAGCCATCAATTCCTTGTCCAATCTACTACCAACCCCACCAAGGTCATAAAGAAGTATGGACTTTTTCAATTCGAAGAATATGCTACTACTAGCCCGTGGCATGTATCCTCCACTTTAAATCTAGAACCTGCCACTCAGTCGTTACCAAAATTCAAAGAGAATCTTCCTAAGTTTTCAGGAAATAACACAGTCACTACAAACGAGCACTTGGTGGCATTCTCTAATTCTTGTCACAATATAGGAGATAATGACAATGATACTTGTATGTGTTTGTTTGTCAACTATCTCGAAGGGAAAGAAGCAGAAGATTTCTTTAATCTCCCTCCCAATATTCTTCCCACTTGGGAAGAGTTAGTTTACTAGTTCAAATCTAATTATGGGCAGTCTAAGAGCCCAGCCGAACAATTATGGGAATACAATAACATTGTTTACAAAGATGGTGAGACTATCAAGTCTTTCAACCTACATTTCACCAAGTTGTATAATCAAATTCTCAAGATTATTCTCCCCCAGAACCAAGCCGATTTTATGCATTACTACAATGCTCTACCTTCCCCTTATCATCATATGCTTGAAGAAAAAACTATTGAAAATCTTGGTTCCGCTCTGCATACTTGTCTAGAGTATGAAGAACAGCTAGAAAGAATGGGTCTTCCCAAAGGAGACTCAATTAAACAAACGGACATGTATGCCATCTTACAACTTGTACAGGATATGAATAACCAAATGATAGCATACGAGTGAAAGGGAAATGTCCCTTCACTTACTCTTGGGGCCTCATCTTCTTCTTCATCATCTTTTAGGAATCCCAATGAAAATAACTTTCATCCCAAAGCCATCATGCCTCGCATTTGGTGTAACTTTTGCGAGGAACATCACGAGGAAAGTAGGTGTGAGGTAAAGAAGAGTGTCAGAGATAAAATATTTGGAAAAAGGCTTGAAACTACCATTTTTGTTCTATATTTGGCAGAACCAGAGGATGTCATGATCATAAACACTAGGAATAAATCATATGCTTCAAAAGGAAAATATGATCCCCCTCATACTTCTTCTAGCCCAAGCTCATCTTCGCAAGTTGTTGTTGAACAAACTACCAAGACTCTTGACAATCAAAGAACCCCCTATCCTCTTCCCTCTTCCAAATATAAAATTCTCAACCAATTGGCTAATATCAAGTCTGATGCTACTCTTATGGATATGGTTGTCGTCCCTAAGCAACAAAAGCATAAAAAAATATTATGGAAGGAAAATCTTCCACCATAGCCAATCTATCCAAAGAGGTAAAAGAAGAGGATTCTAGTGTAAATAAAGTAGGTGTAAATAATTGTAGACACCCTGTAAAAAATACCCCATTTTTCATTTATGTAAAGATTATGGATAAAATAGCCCATTGTTGTCTAATTGACGGCAGTTCAGGCCTAAGCATAATGTTGAAAATTATTATGGAAGAGCTAGGCTTGTCTTGTACCAATGAAAATGCCAGAAGAATGCTCTCGTATAATAGTATACAACAATCGACCATAGGTGAAATCAAATATGTGACTTTGGTTCTGTGCGCACATCCTGAAATAAGGACAACCCTTAATATTCGGGTAATTGACATGCCAGTAAGTAACTATTCAATCATCTTAGGAAGAGACTGGAAAGCCTTGACATGTGGATATCTTTCACTTGACGAGACACACTTATCTGTTCCTTGGAATGGAAAGAACATTATAGTCCTAAGGGAGGGAAGAATTTCATCGTATATAGAAATAATTCCACATCCTAATGTAAACTATGTCGAGGAGGACTTAGGAGTGTACTCCATCTTTGCAGATGAGGATAACACTACCCTGGAACAAATTGACCTGGAGGATGGAATGTGGCATATTCACTTTGATGGCTCATGCTCCAATGAAGATAATGGAGCTAGCATTATCTTGTACTCACCTGTAGGTAAAATTCACAATGTTTCCTATAGGTTAGAGTTTGCTTGCACAAACAACATCATCGAATTTGAAGCATTGTTTCTAGGCATTGAAAATGCCTATAATCTGGGTTGTGGACACCTTACAGATTTTGGGGACTCTGAGCTTGTTGTGAACCTTGTACGTAAAATATATTCTCCTAGCAACAAGTTAATGAAATGCTACACCCAAACTTTTTGGTCGCTTATCTTGAACGTATTATCATTTAACATCACTCGTGTTAAAAGGGAATTGAATTCAATGGCTGACAAGTTAGTTGTTTTTGCAGCCTCTCCTACTCAGAAAATTCTGCCGCAAAGACCTGATTGTACTTTTCAATATTTATATCGTCCTCATATCCCTGACAATGTAGAGTCATGTCGGGTCTTCCCTAGTGATGAAAGCATATGTGCTTTCATACAAAATGAACCATATAAGCCCAAGGAGATTATATCCATGGAAAATAACAAAATTCTGAAGGGCTAGACTCCTCTAGAAAGTTCATTTTCATCGAGTGATGTAGGCAAAAACGAAAAATATAAAGAAGAGGAGTCAAAAAGGAAAGTGGGTGAAACCATTTCCTTGAAAATTGGAACACTCGATTCTCCAAAGAATGTTAAGATAGGTGCCCAATGTATCGATGAAGAAAAGTTGAAATTCATTCAGTTACTTCATGAATTTCAAGATGTTTTTGCTTGGTCTTATGAAGATATTCGTTGTTTTGAAACTGATCTTACACAGCATGTCATTCCTATCAAGGAGGGTACAAAACCAGTTAGGCAAAAACAAAGACTAATTAACTCCACACTTGAAGCGACTATTCGAAAGGAGTTGGAAAAACTCTTAAAGGCTGGGATAATTTTCCTTGTTAAGTAATCTAAGTGGGTTTCCAATTTGGTTCCTGTTAGAAAAGAAATAGGTCAGATCCGACTGTGCATTTATTTCCGTGCATTAAATAGATCAAGCGTAAAAGACCATTTTCCTCTCCCTAATATGGAAATGATTTTGCACCAAGTTGCAGGGTCACAAATGATGTCCTTACTTGACGGTTTTTCTGGTTATAATCAAATCAAGGTAAAAAGGACTGATAAATACAAAACCACTTTTACTACACGTTGGGGCACATTTGCTTATGAATGCATGCCTTTTGGTTTATATAATGTAGGTGCCACCTTCCAAAGAGATATGCAGATAGCTTTTGACAATCTTATTGGTAATATTATTTAGATTTATCTTGATGACCTGGTTGTATATTCAAAAAACTAATTAGATCATTTTGTTCATCTTATAAAATTTATCATGCGATGCAGAAAGTTTGGCATTTCTTTAAATCCTTCTAAGTCTATTTTCGGCGTTACTAAGGGTAAGCTCATTGGGCATATTGTCTCTGATTCATGAATAAGCATATATCTTGAAAGGATCATTATTATTTTAAACCTTCCTCCTCCCACTTCCAAAAAGGAGGTTCAAGCCTTTATGGGCATTATCAACTTTGTTCGTAGATTTGTTCCTGATTTTGTTGTAATGGTCAAACCAATTCACAATATTCTCAAGCAAGATCACTCCTTTTCTTAGATTGAAGACGTCGATAATTCTTTCTTTAGGATTAAGAAATCAATTAGTTCCACATCGGTTTTTGTGAAACTGGATTTTGAGAAAGACTTTATTATATACACTAATGCCACGGAAGAAGCAGATTATGTTATTCGTGTACAATGTGATGACCAAAATAATGAAAAAACAGTAGCTTACATGATTCAAAGCTTATCAGATGACAAATTCAAATATTCTTATATTGAAAAACATGTTTTTTCTCTTGTTAAGGTTGTAGAAAAATTTTGCCACTTTATCTTAGGCAAGCACACACTAGTAAAAGTCCCTTTGCCTACTGTCAAGTTTTTGTTCTCACAAACTTATCTTTCAAGGAATCTTTCACATTGGTTTGCCAAGATCCATGAGCATGATTTAACCATAATGACTTCGAAAACAATTAAGGATGAGACTTAGCCCTTCACTTGGCTCAACATTCTTAAGCAAGTGAAGAAATTGATGAACACGATAATCCTCTTTCAGCACTATTTTACATTGATGGTCAAATCCTTCCTATAGTTGAACATCCCTGGTATAAAGATCCGGTTTATTACTTGCAAAATAAAAAATGTTCAAATCTCTTAGATACTCATCAAAGGAGAAGGCTTTGTCTTGAATCTTCCAGATATGTTACTTTAGGAGGCTTCTTGTTCAGAAGATCTGTCAATGGTATATTACTTCATTGTGTAAATAATGAGGAAGCATAGAAACTGTTACAAGAAACCCATGTATCTTCAGATTCTTTTATTCATGTGGGTGGCCACTTTTCTGCTAAAACTACTTCTTTTAAAATCATTAGAAAAGGTTATTACTGGCCTTCAATTTTTTGAGATTCTTATAACTTTTCAAGATCTTGTGACAAGTGCCAAAAATTTGTTGGGAAAGAACGTCTTTCCACCATGCCTCTGCAACCTATCCTACCTGATTTTCCTTTTTCAAAATGGGGTATGGACTTTATCAGTCTTATTAATCCTCCATATTTAGCGAGGCAAGTTTTTATCTTGACAGCCACATATTATTTTACGAAATGGGATGAAGTTGTTCCACTTAAACATTCACAGGATGAGTGGGTTATTTCTTTCCTTGAAACTAATATTTTCTCCAGATTTGGGATTCATTTAGAAATTATTACAGATAACGGCCCTGCTTTTATTTTTGCTTAGCTAACTCAATTTCTAGCTAAGCTCAGAGATAAACATTTCACCTCATCATCTTATTACCCTCAAGGAAATGGGAAAGTCGAGTCTACTAACAAAAATTTGGCTAGAATTATCAAGAGGCTCATTGAATATAAGCCTCGTCAATGGCACACCCTCCTCGCTTACACCCTTTGGTAAGATCGCACTACTACCAAGCTAACAACAGGTTTCACTCCCTTTCATCTTTTTTATGGTCAAGAAGTTATTTTTCTTATCGATATGGAACTTTCTTCTCTACGGTTGATGCTACAGATTGAAGAATTGAATTCTTCTAATATCCCTCAATGGATAAATGCATTGTTGGCTTTAGAGGAACAAAGGATGTTTTCCTTGGAGAACATAAAGAGAAGACAGCAAACTGTAAACAAATATTTCTTTAAAATTGTAAAAGCTGTCAGATTTAAGGTAACTGAGAAAGTCTTTCTTTGGGATTCAACTCATGCTAATAGAGGAAGGCATTCTAAGTTTCAAAAATTATGGTTGGGTCCCTTTAAAATCGCTTTTGTCCTGGGAAAAAATTCTTATATTCTAAAGGACTTGGAAGAGCGATTTTTTTCTTATAGCACTAACGGTTCCCACTTGAAACACTATGTGGAACCAGTTTGAAATTCAAAACGTTGTATGGAAATTACTTTTGTATTATAGTTTATGTTTACTGCTTTGATTTTCTTTTGTTGTTTTTATTTTGTTGTTGTTTCATTTCTGTTGTTTTTCTTTTATTAATTTATGTTTCTTTTCAGAAATAAACTTTGGATCAGTTTTGCCACAACGATGTTATTCTGTAAGTATTGTTAATCAATAACAATGAGATTGCACAGTTGTCATGATGTCCTCCTTGTATACATCATTGAAATTGCTCTTTGCTTCCAGTTTTGTTGTTAGATAGATAATTGGATTTTCATCCCTACTTTTTGTCTTCCCTTTCTTCCCTTCACCCTGAGATTCAAAAAGAGTGCACCAGAAGTTTTTCTCCTTTAAACAATAAATGCTTTCATTGTGATTAATCGAATGTTATGCATATAGGAATAATCCCCTCATACGTAACACTTTCCATGACTTATTCCCAAAATCCTGAATCATTTTTTCCCATAAACCGCCTCACTTCACCTATTGCATAATCATTCTCATATATGATTCCTTGATCTAATGTTCACCTGGTCTACAAAACTAGACATTATGAGTTCTTAATATGTTGGAAACAGATTTCCCTGTGGAGTCGCTAGTTTGTTGATGCTTAAAAACACAACGATGAATACTATAACCACAAATGATTGCAAAGCTTTATTATATATTATATTAATAATAAACTAGTATATGGGACCCCCTTGTAGACTTCTGGCGCTATGGTGGATATGTTGCGCTTATATTTTGTTTGTTTATGTGATGATACCAGGATAGTCTTCTACAATTCATTGTTTCAAATCATGATTTAAAATGTTATGGTGACATGAGATGGTTGGTTGATTAATGCATGGCACTGGATGGCTTTGATGACCTATCACAGAATATGTTAATGCTGCCCTATGGGTGAAAGAGTTATTATAATTTTTGGTTTGGCATTGCATTAAACGTGGCATTAATTGGTTTAAATGGTTTTGATAAAAGAAAATAATTGAGCTCTTTTGAATAAAAATTATACATAATCTCTAATGCTATGTATTATCGTGACAAGAGGGGATCACTAAACCCTTGCTACTAGAGTTATGTGCATTGTTGAATGTTATATGTGGATGCACGTTGAGTTGTGTTTCTAATACATTGTTATTTTAAAGAATTTGACATTACAAAGGGGTGGCGCATTATGCAAATGTGATATGAAAATGGATATGTGGTTGATTAATTGCTTAGTGCTATGGTGAATTGGCTTAGCTCGTATGTTGAATTGAATGAGGTTGGAAGGGAGAAGCGATGTGCATTTACTACACATCACTCAAACTCCCCCTTGAGTCTGTCACCCTAGTCATTCTTGCATTTTGTTTTTGGCTCTGGTTGTTGTTGTTGTTCTGCATTGTTCAGTCATGAAGGAGGTATGTAGTCTAGTTTTCTTCCTCGCGCAGGATTTTCTAGGTATGGGTTTCTTACTCTTCCATCCATGATGGTTACTCTGCATTTTGAATCAAATTTTGGCTCAGGATTGCTCGTGGCCTATGTTTTTCTTAAGTTGTTATGAGATATTTTAACTGTGTATTGGTGTTGGGTATGTGGTTTCTTATTGTGATTAGTTTGGACTATTGGCACTTTTAAAAAAAGGAAATGGTTATGCTCTCCTTGTTGTGTGTAATATTTGCATGGGTTTATTGGATTAAAAGGCAATGAAGCCTCCTCGGCCAGGTTTTGGGTTTATGAGTCTGGCACCTCTGTTGATATTGAGTATCACGTCTTGCCAAGGATCTGGGTTGTGCGTGTATCCTATTTATGGATTGTTACAACAAGTCTCTGTGTTTAAGTTGCCCACTCCATTATTCATCTCTATGGATAGTGTTTTCGACCATGTGGGTTGTATTTTGAATTGTTGAAGGATTAAAGTGTTTTTTTGCCTTGTCTTGGAAAAACCCTGAGTTGTTAGTTATCAGTGTGTTTCCCTCACTAACATCTTTTCATGGAAATCATTGCACAGTATGGGTTTAACATCACCCAAAAGTTAATGAAATCATTACACATGCTTTTGGTTGGGCACGGATTTGTGCTTGGACGCTCATCTTACAGTGTTGTTTAAGAGATTGGTTTCATTGCATTCCCTATTGGAAGTGGTCGATTGTTGTTTTGGTAACCCTCACAGTCGAGAGTATTGTTACATGTTATATGTCTGTGGTAAATTGTGAAAGGAATGAGTTGTCTACGATTTTCGAGGACTTAATCATTTGATTGAACCACTTTTTCTTGATCTCCACTTGTTTTTTTAAACCCTAAATATAATTTTAATATCGTTTTACTCCAATCAAGGGTAAATAGACCATTATGCGCACTTGGTTGATTGAGCACGATTTGGTTTTGTTCCTCGTTGGGAATTTATAGAAGAAGTATGTACCTAATTGATTATCTGAATCTTGGGCTCGAAGTGTTGAATGTTATTCGGTTCAATCCTTATGTTGATTATATTTGAAAGACACCTGTGTGTGAATTGATTGGGGCTTGATTAAGAGTTTTAATGCCCAGTTTGCTTTTATTGAAAAGTGTTTAAATAATGGACAAGTGGTGGTAAATATTGTGCATGTTCTTATTGGTTTTAGAGAATGAGTATTGGATATAAATTGTTGTAAGCATTGTGTGTATTCTTGTTGGTTTTAAAAGGATTTAGCATTGAAGTTATGAATGGTTGTGGCTCAAAGGGTTATTGTGGTTTATCATATCGAACACAATGCTATTTGTTATGAATGTTATATAAATATATGAAGGTTGTTGTAATTGAATATTTCTGGGCATATGGATTATTGTTTGGAATCCAGCAAGCAATTTGTAAAAGAAGTAACAGTTTAAATTGTAATGTTGAAAAGTGAATACTATTGAACCTTGGAGCTCTAAACAGAGATATGTTTGATTATTTGTTTTGATTTATTTTTATATGAACAGTATCCATATTATGTCCTTGTCATTTTACCACTTTTTTCTCATTATATTCCCCTCATAATCCAAATTTCAATTTGGAATCCATGTTCTGTGAAATAAATTAAAAAGGTCTGTGTAACAGCGACAAAAGAGATAACACAACAATGGTTGGCAACTGATATTTTGGTATTTTATTACACAGTTAAATTATTTAATTAATTGTTGAATAATATTTGTGTATTAATCCCCTATCATTATACCACTTTTCGCTCATTACACTCCCTCCATATGTCCCATGAACCCTATCACCCACTGTTCACTTGGCAATTATTAAATGGTTTGTTATGGATGGATTTGCATGTATCTCATGTCAATTTCTGAGCCAATTGTTGATCCATGCAAGAAGAATGCCATGTATGGTTTATTAAGGGCTTAGTTACTAACAAACTAATTCTATGGGATGAGTTTCTTCACTAAGGGAATCCATGGCAGAAATAACAGAGGCTGGGGAAATTATAACAGAGGTCCTAGAAGGCCTAGATTTTCCATTCATTTTGATGTTGATCCCCAAGAACTGAACCAGATGTTCCAAGTTGGGTTCTTTAACTGGATTGGGCATGGAATAGTACACCCTCAGCCAAAGAGATCTCCCTTCTAGCCTCAGAACATCCATGGAATTCTTGTTCCTCCTCATGTGTCCTTGCAACCAGAAGTCCCTACAAATGATGGATGGCAAGAGATTTTCAACCTAGTTGTCTCTCACCATCATGGCTGGCCCAATATGTCATTACCTCTTCCACCACCTATCAATCCTAATGTCCATATTTCTCGTAGTGATTCACATGTTCAATCCTCACATGCTAGTAAAATATTAAAAACTAATGTTCACCATGTCCAAGATAAAGGCAAATTAGTTGCCTCCCCTTCTTCTCCATCAAATGATTCCTCAAAATCTGTGTCTTCCTGCATGCACTTGAAAGATGATTGTTCAAATGTTATCAGTGAGATACAGCCTCAAGTATCTAATCAACCACGGGCTACTTCTGGGAATCAAAGGGGGACAACAGTGATAAAAGAAAAATTGTCTCTCATAGTGGCAAGTATGGCTTTTATTTTATGTGTTTTTATGATTTGAGTTGATAAAGATAGTGTTAATGGTCTGCAGAAATTTTGGACAGCAAACTTTGTTTTGGATAATGTGGATTATGTGGATATTTATATATTTTTGGATATGATTTAAATTATTTCTGATATTCAAATTTCTAATTTGAAAGATATTTAAGGGAGCTACAAGGGTGGCATGTGTTAAAATGATTATCCATTTGTGTTATATTTTATGATTTGAAAATAAGAAAAGATGGGAATCACAAGGGGTCCCACCTACCTAGTTATTATTAATTAAAGACCCTTAACTATTATTATTTTTATTTATTTCTCCTAAACTAATTAGTTAAGTCAAACTAACTTAACTAAAGAAAGTAGTTGAACTACTTCAAATTATTTGGAAAGAACAAAAGTTGAATGAGAAGAAGAAGAAACAAGAGGAGAATAGAAGGAGAAAGCAAGACTAAGGTTTTCTCTTTTGATTTCATAAGATAGTTTCAGTTTTCATTCATTCTTGAGTTTATTCAAAGCCTAATTCTCTTTGTGACAGTAGGGTCTTATTGTAGACAACAAGGTTCAAGAATAAACCAAACTCTTTAGACACTTGTTTTAGAGGTGTTGATCCATCCTTTATAGTCTGTGTATTCTTGTATGTTTGTGAATTAAGTTTCATGGATGATAAAGAATATCTTACAGAGTCAAATTGGCAATAGTATGTGGCAAGTTGATCCAGATTATAAATTTTTAGTTTTACTTGATTTTCAGATACTTTTTATATGGTGTTCATTGGGGATATCTAAATCAGACTTTGGTCCATGCCCTCACAGGGTTTTGTAAAGAGAATAACAATTTTGATACCTCGGAATGAAATAAATCAGATTGTTATTTTGTATTATATATGTGTATTAATGACTTAGTTACTTTTTTCTTTTTGATCTCCATGTTTACTTTTTGTAATATGTATAGATTTCATAAACTTATATAAACTTGATTTTATATTGCAACCTTAACCTTAACATAACTCCCACCACAGAAACCTTAACCATAACATTCTTTTCATAAATAAATCATCCTTGATCCTAGTAATTAATACTTACGGATTGAGAGAATATTTTTTAAGCTATAAAACCAAGGGTGATATTCCCAACCATTTTGTCCTAGCCAGGCAAGATTTGAAAATGCATGAGTAAGGTCATTTATACTTTTTCCTCAACACCATGTTTTGCTTTTTTTGTGTGTGAATAAAAAGAGAAAATTCCTATTGTAAAACTTTTACAATACCAAAAAGCCACATGGTTGCGGTCTACCGGTTGTTCCACCAAATTAGTGGAAACTGGAACAGGTGGCAGACTATGATGTCATTGTCAAAAATGGAAATCCACCATCTACCCTGCCAAATGGAAACTAGGGCAGGTGGTGAATTCGAGTCTATGTAGCAATGTGCTAAGAAACCAAGACAGACAGAAGACATAGACTGAAAATTAAAGACGTAATTATAAAACTGCTCTGTAGCAGTGCAAGGAGTCGAGTTGTGAATGCTTGTGATAGCCAAAGCAAGTAAATTACCCATTTTCACCTCAGTTTATGTCGCTCGGGTCACCGTGTTTAAGGATAAATTCGTTAGTGCGGACACAGACCAATCTCCCCAGATCCACCTGGATCTGGAACAAAACGTGACAGAATACTACTCTTTCCCTAGATCTAAAGTATTGAATGGACAGGAGAAGAAGGACGATGTACTTACTTTATGAAATCTCTCCTTATCTCTGTTGTTCCTCGCTCTACTACGATGCTCTTGCGTCGTCCAATCACAACAACACAAACCAATCACAGCAAAGACATTAATATATTCAAAACTCTAGACTATACATGTGATCAAGGAATCATGTAATAAGATGATATCATCATTATGGGAAAGGGACATATTCATGTATTATATTAACTGAAAGAGAAATATACAACCTGAGCCTTGATGTCGTAGATCTCCTTTCAACGGCTTCTAGCTTTGACACACACACATTTGCTCATCATGCATGAAGAACTTCCACTACTTGTGATAACCTTGTGGCTGTCTCTATCTGCTGTAGCATCAATTCTCCATACAATAGTGCACCAATTCTCCAATATCTTACTCTTGCTAATTTGCTACTAACCATTTCCATGAGTAATCTCCTCAATATATAGGAGAAGATTGTTTAGTTACTTGGATAGAGTGTAATCCCAAGATATCT
>JASDQU010012480.1:26788-66510 GCA_032191745.1 Picea mariana
ATCATTATGGGAAAGGGACATATTCATGTATTATATTAACTGAAAGAGAAATATACAACCTGAGCCTTGATGTTGTAGATCTCCTTTCAACGGCTTCTAGCTTTGACACACACACATTTGCTCATCATGCATGAAGAACTTCCACTACTTGTGATAACCTTGTGGTTGTCTCTATCTGCTGCAGCATCAATTCTCCATACAATAATGCACCAATTCTCCAATATCTTACTCTTGCTAATTTTCTACCAACCCTTTCCATGAATAATCTCCTCAATATATAGGAGAAGATTGTTTAGTTACTTGGATAGAGTGTAATCCCAAGATATCTGGAAACTCATTAATTTGCCAACCATTCGAACTCCAACTCATCCTTCTAGAAGATTCCTTCTAGAAGGATCGAGAACTTATTCATTTTCTCCCTTTAGAAACATTTCCGCACCCTGACCATTAACACAGTGCGGAAAGTCCGCAGTCAGGCTGAATGCAGTATGCGGAAATTAAGGATTTCCGTAGGATAGTATATATGCAGCCTGCGTACTATTTCCAAAAATATGATTTTGAGAAAATGATAAGTGTAACTTTCTTCATGAAAATGATCTTAATGAAGAGTTAGATCTTCCATCACCATGTCATTATCATGTCATGATCTCGATAACCAAAAATGTGGATAACAGTATGGCGGACAAGAATCTTCGTTAGCTCAGACTTTTGCAAAAACTTTAAAAACAAGAAATGAGACCAATTCTTAAAAATACCCAAAAAATATTCCTAGAAACCCTAGATAATCCCCAGTACAGTCGCCAATTCTGTTGTGAGTGGGAAATCCCTCTACGAGCTAGCACTTAGGGTTTTATTATGCATGCAGAAAAGACCTAAATATTCCTACTTTCTATTTTCATCCCGGACCTAATCCTCATTATTCTTAAGAAAATACGTAGTTAAGAAGATCAAGTGAGCATACCTTATTTTGGGTGTTTGATATCAATCCTTCTTCACGCTTGATCACTCTTTGACTGCAGCTCTCCTCCCAAGGATGATCTGCATTCACACAAGACAAACAAAGAACTCCACATGAATTATATATATATATTAATGGGTTAGAGATTCAATCAACATGTATGCAATAAACCATGAAAACCTCATATGGTGGGACGGGAAAAGTACTTCTTTATTATTAAATTCAACAAATCAACTTACAATGATGAAGGCAGCCACTGCTCCATGAACCTGGTCCTGGGATCCTCTTCAACTGTCCTCCAACTTCTTTGCTCTATATTTCTCTTTTCACAAGGATGGCTAAAGGTTTGGGACAAAAGGAATGCACAATCGGGTATATTTTCTTTACTATGATTCTCCTCTTCCAAATTGAATCCCTAACCCTTCTTTTATATGCTAGAAGAAGATAGGTATTTGGTCGAACCCTCGACCATGCATGACCAAAAGGTTTAGTTAAATCACCCAAAGTTGTGTGTTTCATCATCAACTTTCCTTTTTTCGTTCTTTTGTAGGTACACGTGGGTTGTCTTGGGTCAGCTAGCATGTACACGCGTGCAGTAATGGAGCAGGGTGCATGGGCCTTTATAAAAGGGGTTTTTAAGAAGAGTTGTTCAGCAGTGCTTTGGCAAAGAAGGAATTTGAGATGGCCCGATGCCAGATAAGCATTTCTGGTGTAAATTAGGGTTATAACACTCCTATACAACAAAAATTCATAGCACCCTTGAAGCCTAACCAACAACAGTAAGAACCTATAAATGCCAATCAACAACCACAAAACCAAGCTGCCCACAACCCTCCTAGACCAACAAAAATCCTTGCCTAGACAATTCCTAACCCCAATAATCGACCCACCCACCCTATGCAGAATGCAGAAATCCAAACCTTTCCCACCTATGAAATTCAATTAAGATCTGGGAAAGTTGTAAATCAATCAAATTCTGGAGTAATAATCCAAGAAGAAAATAATATTGAACAAGAAAGCACTCAAACCACCCTTGAATAAGGAGACACTTCCCCTCATATTCCAACCACTTCTCAGTCCATAGGAGTACCTCAACAAGTTAATCTTCCACCCTACCCCGAAAGACTATTATTGAAGAAATCTGACCTACCCTTGCACAAAGGCATAGAGGATGAGTTACGAAATGTATGTATAAAAATACCTCTACTGCAAGCCATCAAAGATATCCCCATATATGCCAAAATCATAAGGGATATTTTCTTTAAGAAACCAGGAAGGAAGAAGAAGGAACCTCCCCTCGTTCAGGTGGTAGGACAATTATCTGAATTTATTTCCAAAATGCCATATAAATATAATGACCTTGGGAATCCAGTAGTCACTGTTGAAATTAATGGTATTTCCTTACCAAACACACTCATTTATTTGGGTGAAACAATTAATGTAATTCCTTTTGACACTATGTAAAAACTCCAAATCAGCCAGTTAAGACCAACCCAAACCATGATAGAGTTGGTAGATAAGTCAGTCATTAGCCCTGCAGGAAGTTTAGATGATGTCACAGTTACACTAGCTTCTTGCAAATATCCAGTAGACTTTCTAATCATTTATTCTAAATCATCATCCAAACTAGGACACCTTGTAGTTCTTGGCCACCCTTCGTTGGCCACAAAAGATGCCTTTATCAACTGTCAGTCTAGCGAGATGACTATATCCAATGGCACACATATCCAAAATCTTGTTCGCTTCCCTCCTTCCCAACCGACACAAGAGATACCTCTTTGAATAGATTGCATCCGACCACTGTTAACACTTGAACAAGTAAAAGGTATGCAAGAACAATCAGATGAACAAGTCTTAAGTTTATTTTTGGTTGATACAAACTGCATTGAATATCCTAGGTCTTTTGTAGAATTGTCACACATTTTTAGTTCTGAATTGCAACAAACTTGGCACCCTAATATTGCTTAATTATATACTTTATCACTAGATTCCTCAGAGAAGGAAGAAAGTATTGAACTTGTTGAGATTATCCTAGGAAAACCTTTGTATATCAAATCTATTTTGGAACCAAAACAAAATATACAAGTAATTGAAATGCTCTGAAGACAATTTGATGCCTTTGCATGGGATTATGTAGACATGAAAGGAATTCACCCTGACACATGCACACATCATATCTACACTAATAACCAAATCAGACTGGTTAGACAGCCTCAGTGAAGGATGAATCCATCCCTCAAAGATATTGTAAAAGAGGAATTGCAAAAACTCCTTCAAGCCAATCTCATATACCCCATTTCAGATAGTCAATGGGTGTCTCCACTTGTTATAGTTCCCAAGAAAAATGGTAAGTGAAGAATATGTGTAGACTTTAGGGAGTTGAAAAAAGAAACCCATAGAGATTATTTTCTCTTACCCTTCATTGATTAGGTGTTGGATACCTTGTTCAGAAAGAAGTATTTCTCATTCCTAGATGCGTTTAGTGGTTATAACCAAATACAAATAGCACCCGAAGACCAGGAGAAGACCACTTTCACCTGCCCATGGGGAACCTATGCTTATAGGGTTCTTCCTTTTGGACTTTGCAATGCCCCAACCACTTTTCAAAGGGTTGTCCTAGCCATTTTTTTTTACTTGACCAATGATTGTGTATAAGTTTACATGGATGACTTTACAGTCCATGGAAATGACTTCCAGGAAGATTTAACCAGTCTAGAAAAATTCTTGACTAGGTGTAAGAAAACTAATATGTCCCTAAGTAATGAAAAGTCAAAGAGGATGCTCACTGAAGGTATTGTTTTGGGATATCACATCTCTGGTTCTGGAATGAGAGTTGATCCTGCATAATACCTTCCTCACAAAAGGAAGTTCGCATCTTTTTAGGGCATGCTGGCTATTATAGAAGATTCATTCCAAATTTTACAAGATTAGTTATTCCCTTATTTAATTTATTATCTAAATAAGTTGAATTTAATTGGAATGATGAATGCCAAGTATCTTTTGAAATTCTAAAACAAAAATTGTCAAGTACTCTGATATTAAGAGGACCAAATATGTCCCTTCCTTTCCATATTTGTACCAATGCCTCAGACGTAGACCTGGGTGTAGTTCTTGGACAAAGGGAAAAAATAAGATACCTTATGCTATTTACTTTGTTAGTAAAAGAATTTCCCAAGCAGAAGTTAATTATAGGGTCACATAAAAAGAATTGTTAGTTGCAGTCCATGCTATCAATAAACTTAGACACTACATTACATGATATCAAGCTTTTGAACACACTGATCATTCAACCATCAAATTCCTAATGAACAAACCTGTAACAAACCCTAGAGTTACAAGATGGTTGTTTGATGAGTGAGATTGTTCTGGTTGGGATTTTTGGTTTTGATCGGAAAAGCCACAATTTTGTCAATAGATTGTCGACATTTTGAATTCAGATCAGGATCCATCTTCAGGACAAAGAGCCTGAAGATCAAAACCGAAAGATGGTTGTTATTATTACAAGAGTTTAACATCAATATTATTGATAGACCCGGTAAGGATAATGTTGTGGTTGATTTCTTATCTAGAATGATTCATCTGGGAGATAATGCACCAGTAGATGATAACTTTCCTGATGAAAATTTGTTTGATATTTTTACATTTACTCCTTGGTATGCAGATGTAGCTAAGTATCTCGTAACATGGAAGATTCCTCAAAAATTGTCTCCTAGAGAAAAACAAAAAGTAATTCAGCTAAGTGCAAACTACATGTGGCATGATGATTGTCTTTACAAAATAGAACCAGATTTGGTAATCAGGAGATGTGTAGGAGAAGATGAAATCCATGATATTCTACAAGCCTACCATGATGGTCCTTGTGGAGGACACTTTGTTGACAAGAGGACCACTTATAAAGTTCTGCAATCTGGTTATTATTGGCCTAATATTTTCAAAGATGCCAGAACTTATGTATCCAATTGCGATGAATGCCAACGAATGGGTAAGCCTACTATACGAGACCAAATTCCACTTCAAGCCCAAGTAGCCATTGAGCCTTTCAAGAAATGGGCATTAGATTTTGTAGGGCCCATTAACCCTACATCTAAAAAGAAAAAGTATATACTTGTATGTACTGATTATGTGACTAAGTGGGTTGAAGCAAAAGCCTTACCAGCCACAAGTGAACAATCAGTGGTAGATTTCCTTTTTAATGACATCTTTACTAGATTTGGTGTACCTCAAGAAATTGTGACTGATCAAGGGACTCAATTCTCCTCTCATCTAGTCAAAGTAATTATATAATAGTACCAGATCAAGCACAAGAAATCTACACCTTATCATCCACAGGAGAATGGACAAGTAGAATCCACCAACAAAGTCATTGAGTCCATTCTTACTAAAACAGTACAACGACACCACAAGGATTGTGTTGACAGATTACTAGAAGCCTTATGGGACTATAGAATCACCTGGAGGAATACAACAAGACATTCACCTTATGAATTGGTGTACGGGAAGCAAGTGCTTCTCCCCATAGAATTCCATATAAAAACCTTCAAGACTACTATACAAGTTGGTATGAACTTAGACAAAGACCAGCAACAAAGGCTCTTGCAGCTTAATGAGCTGGATGAAATTAGATAGGAAGCACTTCAAAGAACCACTGTCGTTCAAGAGAAGAGAACAAAATGGCATGAAAAGTATCTTAAAAAGAAAAATTTTCAACTGGGAGATTAGGCCTTGTTGTATGACAGAAGGTTCAAGAACTTCAAAGGAAAGTTAACTACTCGTTGGTTAGGACCTTACGAAATTGACACTATCTATGATAATGGTTCAATCAGAATAAAGACAATTGATGAACATCAGACACCCCTACTCATGAATGGGAACCGATTGATAATTTATAACAAACCCCTGTCAAAAGTGGAATTTATGACACGTGTGCTACAAAATTCCGATATGCAGGTGATCAGTAAGGAAGGAGATATTCCTACGGATCCACATTGATTGATTGATTTACTTTTTAAACTTTTGTACATAGGTGTGGATTGTGTTTTGTCAAATAAGAAGAAGGTAACAATGGATTCTTTCCTCCTTTGTTTTACTTTCGCATTTTATTTTTGTTAAGTCGATTTCTATAATTTATTTGATCTTTCACAAACTTTCTAAAAAATTAGTTACAGACATCAACAATACTCTGTTTTGGTCTGGTACCAGCAGTCTAGCGCTGGTCCGGTACCAAAAGTTTATCTTCATACAGTACTATCATGACACATCACCTGATTGGCAAAGAATGTTATACTTATGTGAAGCCATGCAGTAACCCCTTAAGCTGGAACCAGGGAGCCGAATGCACCATCAAATGGAATCTCTTATGAAGTAATAATTTCTTTTGGTTCTGTTGCTGACTAAAGGGAAGTATTTTTAATTTCTTTTGGTTTTGTTGCTGACTAAAGGAAAATATTTCAATTTCCTTTGGTTTTGTTGCTTGACAAAGAATACATAATATTTACCTATGTTGTTAAAGGAACCATGCTTAATCTGATTCAAAGTCTAGAGGTTGCCTTTATCCAGTATTTCAGCATGATTAAAGGGATAAAAGTATATTAGCCTATAAGTAACCATTTCACCCTAACTAGACTTCAACAATAATCATTGGATTATCTTTATTAAAGAGTAACATATGATTATATGAACACTCTCTATCATGGGCACACTAGGAAAACTTTTATGGAAGAGGATGTATCAGCACCCTAAGGTAACTTTAGGTCATTCTCTTATGGACAAACTCAGACAAATCATACATCTGGATCATTCTAAAAATGTGCACACATAAGTTTATTTTTCCTTCAGACAAATCTTTAAAGACATTCAAATAAGAGAATATACCTTTTAACCCAATACCATCCCAGCCTGTAAAAGGGTTTTCATATGAGCCTCCCCTGTCACCATGCAAAATCACTCTTTAACAAAAACTAAAATAGGTGACGATGGACAAGAAGCCTCTGATGGAAAAAGGGCTTAAGAGACTAACCCACCGGGATACTGAACAGGTCTGCTGGCAGCGGGTACCGATCTGTGGTATGACTAGGAAAACCCATCAGGGTACTGAACATGCCTGTTGGCAATGGGGAATTCTTCTTGGGGAAGGTATGTATCTCACTAATTATCACAACTACCCCACCGGAGTACTGAACGGGCTTACTGGCAGTGGGTTCTGGTTGAGAAATGTCTCATTTATACTTGTCTAATTGAAAAATTCACTTTTGTCATAAAAAAAATGAATACTATAAACAAAGGTCATTGTTGACACTTATAAGATACAAACTCCTGATTAATAAACAAAATGAATACTACAAGAAAATTTCCATTTGAGAATTAACCTAAGTCAACTTTACCGGTCTGACATCTAAAGCCTATATTATCTAAGAAGGAAACTTCTTAAGAGTGGAGCCTTGACTAGGGAGTCTAATCTACGTATACTGTGAAATTTATCCATATTATTTAATAATAGTAAATCTCTGAAGCAAGTTAGGTTGGATCTGTTCTTCTGGAAAAATATAAAAATGTCCCTATTTTCATTGTTGAATGCTTTCCTTGTCAGTAAGTCATCATAAGAAAGGCAATTTCAATTTTTAAAGGCATGGGATCATATGCTAGGTGATAAATGTACTTTTGGAATTTGATTTGGTTTCTCATCTCTTATCAATTTTCTTCCAATTGTGAACAGTGTGACAGGCCTTTTCACATAAGGATATGCAACATCCTTGGCATGGGGGAGGGTCAAAGAGCCCCTTTCATGACTCTTTTTCAGACTCACATCTCATCTACAAATATCAACCTGTTCACCGTACAACCCTGCAAAACCTGACACAAAAGAAGAAACTCAAGACAAGTACATAATAAAAAAGTATTCGTAAAGTACAGAAAATTCTAGTAATAAGCTTCCAGAAAACTCCAGCCTAAAAATATGATCTCTGACAATTTGCGAGCTTCAAATACAAAGGAAGTTGCATATGCTATGGGTATTGGTTATGCAATGGTAAAAGCAAAGGTAACATGGTATTATTTATTTTCCTTTTCTTATAAAACTACAAAAGGTATGAAAATGTATACTAGATCTAATGACAATAGTCTTAAAACCATGCACCTAACTTTCACTTCCCTCATACCCATATGCTTAACCTTAATCAATTCCCTCACCACATAAGCGCTTGAAAAGATGAGGGAGGAAAACATCACATCAAATGTGTGAATGTAGGGATGAACTGAAATTAGCATGCCCAGTAATGGTGAGCCACGACTCTAAACCAAGAACGTGCTTCATCCTTAAATGTTCCCAGTAATGATGGTGATCTACTTCTAACATTAAACATGTTTTGAAATTCTTGAAATACATTTTAAACATAAATGTGATACATGAAAATGTTATAATAATGTTGTTTTTACTATCTATAGAAGAAATACGAAAGAACTGGGTCAAGCAATTGTGTATTCCAGAGAGTATATCCTCTCTTGCATTTTTCATTGAATATTTTCTCATGTGGTGGGGCTATAGATTTCAAAGGTATGAAGTCACCTTTTAGGATATTATAATATTCCTTCAAGAAGAGGTATTCTTTTCTAACCCTCTTGAGGATGATGAAGTCTTGATTGAAGAAAAATAATTTGAGGAAGATATCCATGAAGAAAGTGACCAACCCTTTTAAGAATACCAATAACCACCTCTTGAATCCATTGAAAAAGAAGATGACTTGGACGAAGCACATCATTTTGAAGATCAAGGTGATGATGATGACCCAATTGGAGAGATCATCCTTCATCATGAAGACAAGGGTATGGTAAGTAGCACTCATTTCAAAGTTTTTGACTTATGTGATGCATACTTTGATGAGTTGGAAAGTGAAGAGGTTTTAGAGAAACCCTTGGATTTGGTGAAATTTTCATTTGATAAAGAACATGTTGACCATGAAATTCAAAATGTCGAGGATTTGTTTTTGTATTGGAATGCATAAATGAGAAATGAGTTGTTTCCAATTTGATGGAGGTCCCATTTATGATGTTGATGATGACTTTAGGGTCAATACTATGTAATTTTTCCATTTGGAGCATACATTTATTAATGATTCATATTTTTGGAAATATGAAGATGACATGTTCACATACTTGTTTCAACCACCTAGGAATGATTCATTACAACATTCACATGATGACTTCTATGCATATCCTAGGATTTATGATATATATTCCTTTGATCACATTGATATGTTGCGAGGAAGATTTTCATCCATCCTTATGCTCAAATTTTTGTGAACATTCATGTGATCACTCTTATGAGGTTGTGATTCTCCCAAGGAAACAAGAGTTTCATACCAGAAACTTCGAACCATATTTTTCTTTATCTTATTCTCAATATGTCATTAAATATCAAGCTGGGAATTATGTTTTTTATGATGAATGACCTATGGGGAAAAGTTGTTTTTAGCCTATGGTCTGTTGCAAGTATTTTGAAGTGCACATAGAAGGGAAACAAACCCTAAGTTGGAAGATTTTGTTTTATAGCATATGAATTTATGTCCCATTTTACATATCATTCCTTCTTGGATGACCATAAAGTATTATTCAAATTTCTTATCATTCCATCTCAAGCCTTGGTAAGTGAAATTGCATGTGAAAGTCAAGATGGTCATTTTATAAAGTGTATGGATTAGTATTACGAGATGAAATGGTTTCATTATGAAGTCCTTGATTGGAGAAAGGCTCATCCATTATCAATATCTTATATCCCTATTCGAAGATGGATAGAGAAAGGCTAAATATTGTAGATGCACATCTCGACATGATTTTTATCCTATTTCCCACCATCATGAGTTGGATTCTATCTTTATTGATGATGTAATGTTTGTCCTTTTTCATAATCATTTTTTCCTTGACATATTATTGTTTTGGTTAATAACTAAGAACAAGGGTAGAAATTTTCACTTTGATGAGATTCTAAGATGGATTTACTGGTTGTATTCTTACACCTAAAACTTCATTTGTCCTATAGTATTACATAGGATAGTATTAGGTCATGTTGTATGCTCGGATTTGATTGTATTTCATTTTTATTTATGTTACTTATTAACTTGTTCATCCATCTATGTTAGCTTAGCCTATACATGTTTTATAAAAATAAATGACATATTAATGAAAATGAAAAGATGTGTTTCCACATTTATTTTCACTTTCCATATACGAGGGTGGATAGCATCCGCCAACCCTTTTGTACTAATGGACTTATGTTAGAATGTAGTCGGAAAGTTTAGAGTGATGTGGGTTGCAGGTCAGTACCAAAGATGTTGAGGTTCTCATGTGCTCTATAGTAATCACATGTCCCCATGTTGGAGCCATATATTACCCCTTCTCACCTAGGGGTAACTAGAGTGGATCATTCTCCATGATACACATTGCATACAGTGGTCCTAGAGATGATGATCAACATCCTCCACAGATATTATCCCCTCATATGCCTCCCTCCTCATCAAATTTGATCTCATTCACTTGACCAACATGATTCATCTAATGATGGTGGTCCAACACAGATGAGGTATATTAGCCTTTGTTTCATATAAATTTCTACATTTAATACATTATGAATTTAGGTTAGGATCATGGGTTGAAGTTAGATAATGAATCATGATGCTTGCAAGTTATATTTTTTTCTTTTTTTCACCTTGGTGGCCGTCATATGTGTCCTAGATGAGTGTTGTGACTCTTGGGGAAGAAGTGTAACACTGAGAGGCCTTCATAGGGGTAACATAACATTCCCATTCATACTTAATATTTTTCATATTAATTTCCTCCTTTTTCCTATATTATAAAATGGTTATTACATGTACGCCAAAAAGGTCCATGCCTTCATCCTCCTATTATAAGAAGGGGAAAGAATGCCCAAGGTCAATGTAACTCATAAGAAAGAATGTCAGTATCATGTTATGAATTCAAAATCAAAATTAATAATGAGATACCAATGAAAAATCAAAATCCAAGAATAGCTTGAGCTCTACCCCCTCGCTATGAGGTGATCACCCCAAGTCCCAATGTGCTAAATGCATATCAAATCAAATGACTTAATTGAATCCCAATAAAAATAAATAGATGAACTTAAAAAGGGAACTTGTAATGAAATAAATGATATCAAAAGGAAAGAAGGGGTTTGGAATACACACATTGTTGGGGAAAGGGTAACCCAAGCACCAAGCACTCCCTCTACAAAGTCCCTCATGGAGATGAACCCACATGTGGTCTTACATTTAAACAACACCATGAGCATGAAGTAAACCCCATACCATCTCATTCACTTATACTTACACTTTGAAGGGTTTATGAGGAACGACTCCTCTACTTGGGTACTGACATACCTAAACGGTCTTCTGATGGTCCTCCCATAACTAAACCTGCAAATTGCATAAATTTTTAAGATAGTGTGAAACTTGGAGAAGATACCCAAAGCGAATTGATTATATGGCTCTTGTATTAGATTAGGGATTACCTTGTATGATTCTAATGACTCTTACATATTATAATGGTTGGTCTTAATTGATTCTATGATCCTTTCTTATTGATGATGCACCTTTGGTATGGTCCTTTAGAGGACATTTAATGATGATATCATGCATTGTTTGAAGGATGTTGTCACTTTAAGGAAGAGTTTTTGGATACTTTATGACTTGGTCTCCCTCTAGAAACCTATGAGACCATAGCCTGGATGATGTTGCACCCCCTGTGTAGACATTAGGGTTTTGATGGATTTTGTTATACTTATTAAGGATGGAATACTCCTTTGAAGGGATGACATAGCCTTTCTCCTAACATTGAAATTTTCACCTTCAACATTACACATTTGGAGGGTGACATCATGCTTGGATTGATGTTACTTTGCATTTAGCCGACCTAGCATGTGGGTGATGAGTTGGCACTTAGTTGATTATCAAGTGTGACCCTATTAATAAGGGGAGATAACTTTTGATGATGATTTGCACCTTTTGTCAATTGATGTGACTTTTGGAGATATTTTACCCCTTGAGGAGATGACATACCCATTTATCATCCTCTATACTCACAAATCTTGGATTTTGAGGAGCATTTTGGTGTTTTAGTATTATATTTTTATTTTGTGGCAATTTTGGGTGTTTGCTTGAGACCTATCCACCATGTATCATGGATATTTATGATTTTAGGAGATTTTAGAAAAATGAGAGGCTAGAATTATCTCACATTTGTAGAGGATGGTTTCCTCATTTGTAAATCATAACCCATCTAGTGGAGAACTACTACACTTATCTCTTATATTTCTTCCTCATCATGGAGTACTTCTGCAGATGATCTATTGTCTAATTTTCAAGTTTATTATGGATGATTTCATGTTAGGGTTTCTTTCATGCTCAACCATTTGTAAGTGTTATTTTCAAGTATTTGGTGGTTTATTCTTGGTGTATTAAGTAAATTGTTTTATCAAAGTGGTGATAATTGTGAAGGCTTGTAGTGGACTACCTCCCCGTGTTATCATTTATTTTAAGCTTGTTGAAGGGAAAAAGGGTAATTCTAAAGTTCATAGTGGACTACTCTAGGGTTTTGACCAAAATCCATTTAGATCTCTTCTTAAAGGTTCTTAGAAGACATAGGAAGGACTCCTAGGGTTTGTAGTGGACTAACTTAAGTTGTTTTCCTAAAGAATCAATACCCAGAGTCTCTAGTGGACTACCATAGGGTTTGATCATTGGGTTTTTTTTTGCCTTTTCACTCCATTTAATTTTCACTTTTTACTCCATATTCCCAATTAGGCTAGATAGCACTAGTCTATTATCTTGCAAAGTGACATTAAAACCCTAATCCTCTCTCTCCTTTGATGTCTTGTGGTAGATTTAGGATTTATTTCCTTTACTTTTAATTTATTGTCTATCTCCAACCTAACATATAGGGTTTTGTTACATTCTTAGAAATATTTTAAACATCATTCATTACATCATTGTTGTAGTTTTCATCGACCTAGGGCTTGAGGTCTTGCACAGTTTAAAAAGTTTCATGCCATTTTATATTTCATCAATCATCGATTGTGTTATGTATGAGTATTAGCTTGCATTTCATATTTATTTTATAGCATTCCTATTATTTTAGGACTTTTATAATTATATTGTCATAACTTGTTGTTTTGCTGAAGTAAATCATCTCTTATTGGAAGTTTTATGACAATCATACTTTCCCTTTTGATTGGTATTGTTTTGAACACATTCAATTTACTCAATTTACTTGAAAATTGTTTTTAATTTTCTTGCAACACCTCACACAAATATGGAAACAATTGCATAAAACCACCTTTATCCCTTAACCTATGTGTTGTTATATTCAAGTAGCCAAGATATGGGGCAGTAGACTTTCTTTGACTTACTATAGGATCCTTTAAATTTGATAGGTAAGCCTCCCTTATGATGGATCTTAATCATTCACTAAAACTAGAGAAGTAATTTCTAAGGTGATAGTGGAAACTTGCAAGACATCTTTTGAAGACATTGTACAATGCTAGTTTGGTTGATAACACATATCATCTATAGTAGTGCTCACTATTGGAAATTCATGATGTGGTGAATATTAATAACCTTAAGGTGTATAAACCGTCTCTTCTTGAAGATGAAGTGTTGATAGCTAATAACATCTCAAATTGTTAGTCCCCTTTTGTAGAAGATGTACTAATGGACAAGCACGTCTGCTCTACTTGTAAAAATAGCTACTAAACCAAGCCAAGTTGTTCTCCCAATCTATGCTCAAAGAACATTCCCCAAGATTATTGAGAAAGTGGGGACATTTTGAGCTAAACATGAAGGAACTAATGTAGAATAGAAGCTTGCACTCCCCAAGGAGGACTCACCCTTTTATGAGAGTTCTCCCCTTGTTTCCAACAAATTTAGTTTGTATTTATTTGATGTGTGAGCATGTAATTAGTTAGCTATAATTTTAGCATTCATGGATTGGATTTATTTATTATTTCTTTCCATCATTGAGCTATGTGTATCATTGTGTGAACCCATTGCAAAACTGTATAAATTCATTGACTAAGATTAAAAAGATTAATCCATTTTACATTGAGGCTCTTGATTTTTATTGTTCTTTCAAGTTAAGGGGTTCCCTTTTTCATGTTATGTTTCTCAATTTGAATGGTAGCAATTCTCATCATAGGTAGATTGTGCTGGAAAGTGATATTCACCTCTCACCTTAGCCTTCTTCACCAATTTTCATCATAGTGAGGTTGTGCTGGAAAGTGATATTAACTTCTCACCTTAGCCTTATTCACCCTGGCCATTGGGTGGTGGATAATGTGGTATCCAACAGATAGGAGAAGAATCTACACTACCAATGATTGGTAGTCTAAGTGGTGGATAATTTTCACCTTGCCACCTATGCATTATTACCTACCATCACTACTAATTCTGAATGTCATAAATCTTAACTTTTTTTGCATGAAATTTTATTTGTCGAAAGTTTTTTTTTCCATCCATCGTCTAAAACATTTGTCATTTATTTTTCTTTCCCCTCATGCAATCTACCACAATATTCATTTTTCTTTATGGATGCCACAAATTTTACTGTCACATTCTTATTTCTCTACACTGAAACTAACTCTTTCATTACCTTGTTTATTATTATTGGATTATTCTTGTCTCCCCTCCAAACTTTTGTGATCACAACTAAATATTTGTTAATATCCACTCCGAGAAAGTTTTAACTCTGCTGGTTCATTTTTCCATAAAGTAAACTAACTCTTTCATTACATTGTTTATTATTATGGGATTATTCTTGCCTCTTGTGTCCAAACTTTTATGATCACAACTACATATATGTGAATATCCACCACAAGCAAGTTTTAAGCCTACTGGTTCATTTTTTCTTAAATCTTTCCTTTTAGTTTTGGTGTTGTTGAGTGCAAATAAGGCCAAATGCAAATATTGGGTGACTTTGACAACATGTCTCTCTTGAGCATAGTTTAACCAAAGAAGCCTTATAAGAAATATATTTCTTATAAAATTTCTTGGGTTAAGCTATACCACATTATGAGGGACATTGATCGGGATTATTTTCGGCACGAAATGAGAGGGGAGATGTAATAAAAAAATGCACAGAGATATCACTGATATCCAATAATATAATAGAGATGCATCATAGATGCAACCATAAATACAGAGATACAGTAATACATGATTTCTAATAATGAAATAAATGTACAGAGATTGTAAAAATACAGAGTGAAAAACTCACTAGAATGGTGGCATCTTATCTCTGAGAAGCAATGTGAGGGCTACTCGCATTCACAAGAAGATGATTACAATGAGGCTTTGAAGGCTTTTTTTACAATAAAAGGGAATTCTAAAAACCCTAGACATCCAAAAACCTAACCCTAGGAGATGAAGTGACAAAAGTCATGTGGGCCCCATTTGGGTAAATTAGTACATCAACTTCCTCGGGTTGTAACTTTTGCATACAATCTCTGTTTTATACGCATGATATCCCGTTGGAAAGGTATCGTCGAGGAGAATCATTTTGGAGGAAATATCAAAGAAAATTCTTTATTACTCTCTGTTTTCCCAAAAACATCATTTAGGACCTCAAAATGGCCTGAGAAGTTAAACACTGCTAAAAATAGTAAATTATCAAAATTGCCAGAAAATTGTTTTGAGCCAGTTGGAAAATGTGGGTGGCCACCGATATCCACTTGGATCAATCCTCCCTCCTTAGGAAGCAATGGTCTCCATTGCATTGAGTGCCCAGGGGAGAGGGAAACGTGTTTGTTGAATCTCCATCGTGAGGATCTTTTTGCCTTGTTAGAGAAGTTGCACTTCTTAGTTTGTTGAAGGTTGTCACGAACATGTGGCTGGAAGGGTTGGACCCTTTTAACCAGTCTGGCTATATGAGATGCCTGTGTGCAGAAGGAATCTTTACGCTTTGTTGTAATCTTATTGACCTGATTTTGTTGGATAGAAGGTGCTTGGGCTGAGACTGTAGTGGTTGCAGTATTTGTTTGTTCCCCTTTTGAACAGATTGTGAAAAAGTTGAATTTTGCAGTATGAGATACTACCTTGCAGCATTGTTTAGGTGGAAAAATAGTTGGAACTACCTTTGGTATTTTGTAGAGATGACCACCCAAAGTAACAATGACACTACGGGGTCAAGACTCATAAATAACATGGCGTCTCCACATATATGGTTGGCCCAAGAGGAAATCATAGACATCCAGTGGGGAAACATCACATAATACCTCATCCTTGAAGGGTTGGACATCGTAAGACAATCGACACTATTGGATAACACAAAGATCTCGTCCTTGGCGAAGCCACCCGATGTTGTATGGCTGCAGGTTTGGTGTTGTCTACAATCCCAACTGTTTGACGACCTTTGTTGAGATGAGGTTCTTCTAGCTTTCACTATCAACAATAAAATGCAGTGGGGTCCCCTTCACCCACATTTGTGAATGAAAAAGACACTCCCCCTCTTTAGGATATGTTGGTTCTTTTGGTTGAATTGTTGCAGTCATAACAGTAGCAGTGGGGTCTGTGTCGATGATCTGTCTTTTAGTAGTATTTTCATAATCAAATTCTCAATCAGGGTTCGGATCCTTGTCTTTGATCTCGGCCACCAATGACTGTTTTGAGCGACATTCCTCGGTGTTGTGCCAGGGGATTTTGTTGAAATTGCACCATTTTCCGGTGTCCTTCTTTGTCTTCCCGTGACCCTTCTTTTCCCATGGCTTGGACTGGTTTTCGAGAGACTATTTGTTAGGGCCGTCTTTATCATACTTTGGTTGTTACATATTTGCAGACCCAAACTCTCATTTTTTTTGGTGCTTAAATTTTTATTCAATTTTAACAACATATGGATAAGCAGCACTGAGTGATGAGATGTCCAAAAAATCCATTTCAGTTTAGATGTATTTGTGTAGAGCCCCACGGTATTTCAGAACCAAATGTCGTTCAGAGTCTTTGATACCCAGCTTGGTGCGCAAGGTATGGAAAGTATTGGTGCTATAGTGGGAGAACCCCCCTATGGACTACACTAGGGGTCAATCGCGCAGACAAAGCTTACATTCTAAAGTCTCCTAGTTTTAACAACTATCTCGACAATACCTCACATTCATGCATAAAATACAAAGTATAAGGATCCAGTAGTCTTACCTTAAACTCTGCGTCCAGTGTCGATCCTTTTGTTTTCGATCGCTTCTCGATTGCAAGTCTCCTCCGAAGGCTAACTTGCATTCACCAAAAGACAAACAAGAAACTATGAGCATGCATCCTATATATGAATTAGTGGGTTAGATGTCATAACAAAATGTAAATCAAACATAAAGATTGAACACATCATATGGCGGAACGGAAAAAATACTTCTTTATATTAATCTCACAAAGTCACTTACAAAATGAGATTGGCAACTGCTCCTTGAACCCAGTCCTGGGATCCTCTTCACCAAGCTCCAATTTCTTCCACGTATCCTTCTTCTCTCACGCTTCTCTCTAGAGAATGGGCATAGGCTTATGAATAAGGAAAAAGGAAAAAATAGGGAATTTTGGCTCAAAACTCACAATGTGGCTGCAAATTCTTGGGGAAAAGGAGGAAAGTGAAATGGGTAGAGTTTCACTGTAGCTATGTTTATCCTCCAAATGAGACCCCAAAACCTCCTTTTATATGAAAAAAGGATGGTTATTCGGTTGAGTGACGGGCTATAGGTGGTGGATTAATTGGGAAACTACCCAATAGTCCGTAATCTCAACGAATCCTTTGCAACTTTTTTATTTTTTCAACTTTTGTGGGCATACATGCGTTGTAATAGTGCAGCTAGTGTACAGACGCGAGCATTAGTGGGGCTGCTAGCATACATACGCAGACAATAGTGGTGTAGGGCGTGTACACATTCAAAAATAGTGTTTTCAAGAAGAGTTATTCAGTGTTGGTTTGGCAAAAATAGTAAGTAAGATGGCCTGATGCTAAGTATACATGTATGGTGCAATTTAGGGTTATAACAATTGGTGAACTCCGGAACTGCTTGGCCCCTTTCTTGCCGCAGTGTGGTCCATCTCATGTACTAGTCCTCATAGTTTCCAATAGGGTAGTACTATTCCTTTACCGCATCCACAGAAAAATCCCAAGTGGGCATGGCCCCATATATTCCAGACTCCTCTGTGGAACTTTTCTCCCAACAAGTTTCCTACCAATGTTTAACATGGGGGAGAGCTTTAAGGAGTGCGAAGGCGATCTTTTCCCTGTCATAAAAATTATTAACAGAGAAATAACCTTCTAACAGATTTAACCATTTGTCTAGGGCATCCGCATCTATCTAACCCTCAAATATGGGAATATCAAAATTAACCTGTACCTTGAAAGGAGAGGTGCATCCAAAATGGTTGTTTGATGAAGATGCACATGTTTCTATAGGCAGGCGTTGCAGGATGTGGTAAAAATTGTCCATCATTTTGTCTCTCTGTTGCATGAGAGCTTTCTCAAGCAATAGATTCATATGATCACCTGCTCCGTCATTTTTTTTTCTTACGCCATGGAGGATTTCTTAGGCATGCAAGAGAGATTGTCTTCAAGAAAGACAAGCTCGAGGCCCAAGTTTCTATACTCGGACCTTGTCAGGGACATGCACTGAAAAAATAACGATAAAAGACAGCCTACTCTGATACCACTGATCCGGATTATTTTCTGTACGAAATGAGAGCGGCGATATAATAAAGAAATGCACAGAGATATCGTGGATATCCAATAATATAACAAAAATGTATGAGAGATGCAACCATAAACACAGAGATACAGTAATACATGATTTATATTAATGAAATAAATGTACAGAGACTGTAAAAATAGAGAGTAAAAGACTCGCTAGAATGGTGGCAACTCATCTCTGAGAAGAGATGTGACGGCTACTCGCATTTGTAAGAAGATGATTACAATGAGGCTCTGAAAGTCTTTTTTACAATAAACAGGAAGGCCAAAAACCTAACCCTAGGAGATGAAGCGCGAAAATTCATGTGGGCCCTGTTTGGGTAAGTTAGTACAACAACTTCCCGGGGTCGAAGTTAGTACATCAACTTCCCGGGGTCGTAACTTTCACATACGATCTCTGTTTTAGGCGCATGATAGCCCATTGGAAAGGTATCGTCGATGAGATTCATTTTGGAGGCAATATCGAAAGAACTTTTATATTTCCCCCCATTTTCCGAAAAATGTTGTTTAGGGCCACAAAATGGTCGTAGAAGTTAAAAACTGTTAAAAACAGTAAATTACCAAAATTGCCAGAAAATTGTTTTGAGTCAGTTGGAAAAGGTGGGTGGCCACCAATATCCACTTGGTTCAAACATGCTGCCAAAGTCACTCACTACTTGCGTCTAGACTTCTTTACATTTATTTGGGGTTTTGAACCCAGATCATATTCATACACTTACATAGGGTTTTGAAACCAGATCCTATTTAGAACAAGTAGTATCACCTCACTACTTATCACTAAACCACACTCCACTGGGTGCCTTGAGCTATATTTGGCTTATTCATACACTTACTTGGGGTTTTGACACCAGATCAGATCCTACTTAGTACAAGTTGTATCACCTCACTACTTATCACTAAACCACACTCCACTCGGTACCTTGAGCTATATTTGGCCCCTTCAGCGTTAGTTTCGACCTTGTTCTATATTTTCCCTCGTCAAAAGCATTGATATCGTTTCTTATTTCCGCTAAATTTGGCGGATAAAGAAGCATTGTACAGTGAATTTATATTATCTCAAATAATGGGCCAAATTTGGCAGATAGGTACTCTCCGGTGGATTATTTGTAAACTCAAATCTTGCGATGGTCATTAAATCTCAACACAACAGAGTGGTCTTTTTATTTTTTCTATGAAATTCTAATATAGAATACAGGTTCATACAGAAGGGCCGATTCATAATGCTATTTCTAGTTACCTGTACGAAGGAAATAATTTTGTAAAAACTTCCCTGATCCCCTCAGCACATAACTTTGCATAAACAAAACAAGCTCGTTACTGAGCCAAAGGACAAAGTTGATGCGAAAACGAGTTATTTTACATCAACCCATGTTGAATTGCATTTCGAGAGATTTCTATCTTGAAATAAAATTTGTGTATTCTCTGTGAATCTCACGCCTTTATTAATATAAAAGAAATGAAAATCTAGGAATGTATAGACAGTTGCCATATACGTGTGTTGACATCTTCATGTTCTCCAGAATGATTAAGTGAATTTCCTATAGATATTCAACTGTCAAGAAGCTTAAATTATTTACTCGAACTATTTTCCATGCAGTAGGTATTCATCTGTGAATTCAAACTTGTGAAGCACAATGTGTAGTACAATGTGCAGCAATGAAGAGAAGGGTGTAGCAAATGAGCAACATTCATGTTGGAGGCGCCATGATGAGAAGGAGAATCAGAACTCTGAAAAGACTTCTATGGAATGTTAGTATTTACTAAAACGTGAGAGAGAAGGCGGAGAAAACAAAACCATTACTCAGACATTGTCAGTGGAACTACATCGATCCTTTTAGAGAGGCAGGTATTGCAGCCACCCATTCGCTGTGATATGCATTCATGGGATACAAACTTCTGCCGAGGCCAGACTCGTCAATTATTAGAGTAGAAGAAGAAAAAAAACTCATCTTAATTGAAACCAAATAATCCATTTTAATTGAAATATTCTGTTAAACCATCTCACAATTACCTGAACTTCGAGCAGGATAAACCCTAACACTTCAGAAATTACATAATAACCAATTATATATATCATCGATAACTGAATTCAAAAAGAGAGATTATGATTTCGATCAATTACTTTTGAATTTGGTATGGAAGATTTTCTAACACTACATAAAGAAGGTAGATTTGATTGGTAAAGTTTAACAAGTATACATATTTTTTTTCATCATAGTTTTTCGACTATTTGAACTTGTAACTTTTTAGGGGGAAACATATATTTTTAATTATTAAGACCACTCATAGTATATTATTATCTTTTATTTACTATATTATTATCTTCCATTCTAGATTTTTGGGGTTTTTTGTAAATATTTATGATACAAATTTAGATAAATTATTATTTAAATATGAGAAAATTAAATACTAAAAAACATTTTTTTCTTATAAATTTAATAAGTTTTCTAGAATAAATAAAAATATAATTTAAATATTAAAAATTTTATATTTTTAAAATGATAAATTATAAAAGATTATAAAATTAATTTAATTTAAAATGTGACATCATATTTAGTTAATTTTCATAAAATAATAAATTTTCCAATTCCGAGTGATTATTCTCTTCACATTGTATGTGTATGCAATAAATTTCCAAATATATAATTATTTTATACAAAGTAATTTTTAGTGATTATTTTCTTCACATGGATACTTAATTATGTGAATGCAACAAATTTTCAAATATAATATTATTTTATACAAAATAAGAATTTTCGTTAGATTTACTTATCATAATAATTATTATTAATTAAAAAGTAATATTTTTTTAGAATTAATATAAGATTTTATTTTTTTTAATAAAAATATTAAAATTTAAAATTAAATATTAAAAGATATATAACTAAATTTATATTATTTTTTAATTTATAATCTTAAAATTAGAATTAAAGGCAATACACACTTTATAGAAGCAAGTCTCTCCTCCATTAAGAGCACAACTATGATTAGGTAATTAATGTACAAGAACAAGATAAACCACAAAGGCTCCCAAAAATTACTTGAGAGGCTAACCAAAATCCCCAAAAAGAAGTTATTATTTAGAATAAAGATAATATTAAAAATATTGTTCAAAGACAAATTTGAGAATCTAAATTAAGATATTATAAGGAGTTGATTAACCATAATCTTGAAGATCAAAAGTATATAAGAACTAATTCTCATGAGCTACACAGTGACATTGAGATTTTGACAATCCCAAAACACCATGTCATGGAAGAATGTGTCACCTTTTTGACACCAAGATGATTGAAGATGAAAAACACTTTCTTTCTCCTAAAACATATACCTATATTAGATCTATATTTCAAAACATGTGTCATAATAACGATCCTCCTAATCTTCTAAGTAATCAAATGATATTGACACACTTCTACTAATATTTTTTGAGCATAAAAATAACATTATAAAAAAATCCAAATAAACCAATTTTAATTTTAATGTGAACTTTAACCATCCTCATCATAATTTATATCCATAAAAATTCAAAACTAAATTTACACCCAAAGTCTAAGCTAAAATGCCTCTATCATATGATAGAAGCATAAACCCTTCCATATTGGAGATACAAAAGCAACCTCTCCATGGTGTAGTAAACGGAGGTCTTGTACGAAATTAGTTTTTTGCTGTACTACATTCTGGCTCAAGCGATATCTGGATAACCGTATTGGGGTGACATCTATCATCAGAAATAAACAAGGAAGCTCATGGGCACTGTGCTGAGCTCACTTATTAAGCTTCAAGTGGATCAATATTCTGATGATGAAAACCTTGACAAGAAAGAACGACATAGTTGGTATCAAAGATGGGAGTAGTCAAAGTGAACTCTGTGAGAATTAATTGATTAATGTACTATCTATTGACGAGTTCGAGTTAATGGGTAAAAGACGAGGTGATCAGAAACGAGGATCTCATTCTTCCAAGTTTTGTTTTAGTAAAGATGATATAATACCTATGCAATATTTGTAAGGGATAAAAGATTACTGTGTAGATATATATTTTTGTTATTAACAATTAATTCTCTTTATAAAAAATTAATTAATTTATCAATGCAATCATGTGCACTTATGTAGAATTGTAAATTTCTTTGAATGCGACCTTTTCCATTGGTGTCAATACTATAGTGCACATCATTTTATTTAAATTTATTGGCTTCTCATCATTCACACTTCTAAAATTTTGATTAAATTGATTGGTTAAAAAAATATTTGTAAGGGATAAAAGATTCAGTGGACAATTTTAATAAAGTCTTGAAATTTTTGGGTAAAGTAATAATAGATATGAAAATCAATAGTGAAAGGTGGGGCTCATTAATTTGGAAAGAGATAACATTTCTTAGTTACTCTTCTTTGAGTTAGGGGATCTCCAAGCTGGTATCAAATATTCGACTTTTTTTTTAAGGTAAACCATTAATGCAAGATTCACTAGTTATAGCTACTTAAAAAGATGGAAAGGAAAGTAAATACATAGTGTAATATATCGCTCTCCAAAGCACGAATACTAGTTGTGCTTGAAGTCATACTTGTGTATTGGATGTCTTTATTCTAGATTTCAAAAGGGATTCTAGGGAATATTAAACAACTATGCTTTTGGTTTGTATGATCAGGGGAAATGGAGAAGAAAAAAAGGTTTTAGCCTCTTGAAAATGGTTAGCCATTCCTAAATCCATTAGGGGATGGGGTCTAAAAAACAATTTCCTTTTCTCTAAAGGATTGGCAACAAATAATGTTTGGAGTCTTAACCAGGATACAATCTTGTGGGCACAAGAAACACAAGAAAAATATTTTCCCCGAGAATCAATTGTGGATTGGATCAGAAAACCCATTATGAAATTGTAAAATGGATCCATTATATGGAAAACAATTATGTATTATTTTCCCTTGACTGGGAATGCGTTGATATGGAAAATTTGAAATGGTGCATAGGTTCTTATTGGTAAAGGTCTATGGATCAACTACAAGAATAGACACATTCTCCTTTCTCCTCTCATCCATGAACTTCATAGATTGGACCTCTTCTCTTTAAATAAAGTTGCAAGTAGAAATCAAGCAATAGGGAAAATTTAGTGCCTCTTCTGGAAAGAAACTGAGCTTGGTGTTGATTATGTCGATTCTTGGAACACATACTTAAAATCTCCCAGAAGTTCCTTCATACATCTCTCATAATAGTATGATCAACATATTTTGTCCCTGATCCCATGAGGTGCTCATGAACCAAGGATATGATATAAAGCTCTAACCAAAGAAAATAGAGAAGAATAATTTCCATGGTGCGGGGGGGATTATGGAAGCTAAAGTGCTTGGAAAAAACAAGACTTTCATGTGGTTTCTATTAAACAACAAGGATCTTACCTAAGATAACATACAAAAGAGAAGCTTCTAGGGACGTGGAAGATTCTATCTATGGAAGAAATAAATTGAAAATAAATACCATCTTATCCTTTCTTGCAATTTTACTTTAGAATTTTAGAGAGATGTAGATAGAATCACAGAACCATCCAATGCTTAGTCGTGAAACATTATTGTTGGGTATGTGTTATATTCTCTTCACGAGTAGTAGTGTCTGAGCATATGTGTTGGGCACACAAGGGGGTTAGAGGCGGGCGGATCCCCCCGTGCGGGGGTTCGGGGGCATCGCCCTCGAAATTTTTTTTTGCCTCGAGAAACGTGACACCTGTCTCGAGAAACATGTGATCTATTTAGGTGGTTTTTCGGCACATGGTTTTTGCCGATGGTTTTTCTAATTCCGATTAAGGAATTAGGGTTTTGGACTAATGTAGGTCATTGGGTTAGGTTTTTGGATGCCACTGGCTCCTATATGTGTTTTGTATTGTAAACATTGTAACATGATGAATGAATATAGAATATGTTGGTTTTTCCGGTTTGGGTTTCCAGGGGAAAAATCTTTGTGTAATGTTTGTATTTGCCTTTGTATATTTTATGTTCTTTTTCTAAATATCTGTTTGCAGTAGATATTGTACAAGGTTAGAATTTACATTTGGTATCAGAGTTTTATTGGCTTCAGGGGGACGCTATTGTGATCAAGGGTTTGGCTCGGGACTGTGATAAGCCTTGTTACAGTGGGAGATCTGTGGTATTGTTTTTCAGGTGAAAAGAAATGGCAAGCAATTTGAAGATGTAGATCGAGAAGTTTAATGGGAAAAGTTTTGAGTTGTGGAAGCTCAAGATGGAATATCTGTTGGTGGACAAAGATCAGTGGATCGCGATAGATCTAGGTACTGCACCTACAGGAACTTCTGCAGATGATTGGAAAAAGTTGGATCGGAAGGCAAAGAGAACAATCTGACTGTGTCTCTCCGATTCAATATTATTGAATGTGTAAGAGGAAGCTATAACCAAGGATTTATGGAAAAATTTGGGGAAGTTGTATCAGTCTAAATACCTGGTAAATAAACTATTCCTGAGAAAGAAGGTGTATAACACGAGGATGAGAGATGTAGACTCGGTGGCATAGCATTTGAATGCCTTCAATACTGTGGTAAGTCAGTTAGTATCTATTGATATTAAAATTTCAAATGAAGATAAATGTATGAGTTTGTTGTGTTCTTTACCAGACTCGTGGGATAGTTTGGTTGTGGCCATAGGTAGTAATACAAATTCTTTGAAGTTTGAAGAAGTGGTCTCATCCTTGTTGTCGGAGGAGATGAGAGGGAAGAATATGGAAGGACATAAAACAAACACATTATTTGCAAGGGGATGTTCCCGGGAAAAAAATAGATCTAGTTTCTCAAGTGGGAGATCTAATTCTAAGGGTAGATATAAATCTCTCGAAAAGTTTGTAAGGGTATGTTGGAGATGTGGAAAAGAAGGGCACTACAAGAAGCAGTGTAGATCCAAAGTTGAGAAAAAGAAGGGATCTGAAGAATCTTCTTCTACAAAAGAAAATACCTCCAAGGAAGAAGGAGGGGATGTGTACTTGGCCTCTTCAAGCACACATGAAGATCATGAGGCATGGTTGGTTGAATCTGGTGCATCCTTTCATATGACTCCCCACAAGGAGTGGTTCTGCTAATATGAAAAGTATGATGAAGGTAATGTTTTCTTAGGTAATGATTCAACAACTAGAATCATAGGAAGAGGAAGGGTCAAGTTGAGGCTCATAGATGGAAGGATTAGAACACTACCTGGTGTTCTTCACATCCCAGGTATGGCCAGAAATTTGATTTCTGTAAGAAAAATGGAAGATGCAGGGGTAAAAACAATATTTGAAAAGGGAACTTGCAGGATGGTTCGAGGAGCAATGTTGTTGATGAAGGGAGTTTGATTTGGAACTCTGTATAAGCTGCTAGGAAGCCCTATTAGTGATCGGTGTAATAGATCCATTGTTCCTGATATTGGAGTTAAAGAAGAAAGAACTCCTACAGTCTCTGGAGAAAAGGTTATGTTGTGGCATGAAAGATTGGGACATATCGGAGAGAAGGGTCTTCCACTGCTACATGATAAAGGTATGGTTGAAGGTATGTCTAACTACTTTCTGGATTTTGATTTCTGTGAACATTGTCTATATTGGAAGTAGAATCGGGTAAGATTCCCCTCTGGTGCAATGAGGGCAGAAGGAATCTTATAGCTAGTTCACAGTGATGTTTTTGGACCTGTGTCGGTCCCACGATTGGGAAAATCTGTGTACTATGTCTCATTTATAGATGACTTCTTGAGGAAAACTTGGATATATTTCCTCAGTAAGAAATCTGAAGTCTTTGTCAGGTTTAAAGAGTTTAAGGCTCTTGTTGAGAATCAAACAGAGAAAAGAATTAAGGTGTTGAGGACAGATAATGGTAGAGAGTTCTGCGGGAATGAATTTGAAGAATTATGTAAGAAGTGTGGTATAGAAAGGAAAAATACTACTCCATATACACCTCAGCAGAATGGAGTTGTAGAAAGGATGAACAAGATGCTGATGGAAAAAGAAAGGTGCATGCTCAGTGTTGTCGGGTTAGCGCAAGAATTCTGGGCAGAGTCAGTGGGTAGTGCATGTTATCTAGTCAATAGATCACCCTCATCAGTGTTGGATGACAAGACTCCACAAGAGGTATGGACTGGTAAGGAACCTTCTATCACACATCTTAAGGTATTTGGCTATGATGCATATGCTCATGTTTCAAACGAAAACAAGAGTAAGTTGGATAAGAAGGCTGAAAAATGTATCTTTATTGGATATACAGATGGTCTCAAAGGTTGTAATCTTTGGAACCCAGAAACTAAGAAGGTAGTGTATAGAAAAGATGTGGTATTTAGAGAAATGAAAAATGTTGTTAAACATGAAGTCCTACCAAGTAAGGAAGAACCAGAGAAGATATATTTTGATTTAAAGGATAATGAATCAGATTCTACATAAGAACATGAATCAGAAGAAGAAGATATTCATACTCCAGTATTGAGGAGATCGGTTCGAGAAAGAAGGCTACCGGAAAGGTATATTCCATCTGATTTCCATTCAAATTTTGTTTTTTCTATTACTGATGATGATCCAAGAACTGTCAGGGAGGTAGTGGATTCAGAGGATGGAAATCTCTGGAAAAGGGCCATGGAAGAAGAAATGGCATCTTTGGATAAGAATGAGGCTTGGGATCTAGTGGAGTTACCAACTCAAAGAAATCCCATTGGCAACAAATGGGTATTTAAAAAGAAGTTGAATGCAGAAGGAAAAGTGGAGAAATACAAAGCTCGGTTAGTAGCAAAGGGTTATTCCCGAGTTGAGGGAATTGATTTTTGTGAGATTTTTTCTCCTGTTGCCAAGTTAACCTCCATAAGATTTATGTTATCTATTGTTGCTGCATTTGATTTTGAAATAGAACAAATGGATGTGAAGACAACATTCCTACATGAGGATCTAGAAGAATAAATCTATATGAAGCAACCAGAAGGTTATGTTGTGAAAGGAAAGGAGCTGGTATGCAAGCTAAAAAAGTCCTTGTATGGCTTAAAACAATCACCAAGGATGTGGTATCAAAAAATTGATACTTATATGTTGGGACTTGGCTTCACAAGAAGCAAAGAGGATCACTGTGTGTATTTTAATTTAATTGGTGATCATTTGATTTATTTGGTCTTGTATGTGGAAGACATGTTGCTGATAGGAAACAACAAGGAGATTATCTAGGATGTGAAAACTCAGTTGTCCTCTAAATTTGTCATGAACGATCTCGGTGCTTCAAATTCCATTTTGGGCATGGAAATTAAAAGAGATCAGAAAAGGAGGAAACTTTTGTTAAATCAGAGAAACTATGTCGAGACAATATTACAGACGTTTAATATGCAGGAATGTAAACCAGTCAAGGTTCCTATTCCAATTGGTGTAAATTTATCTGCGGATTAGTGTCCCAAGACACATGAAGAAGAGGAGGACATGTCTCATGTTCCATATGCAAGTGCAGTTGGTAGTTTTATGTGTGCAATGGTCTGTACTAGACCAGACATTACACATGAAGTCGGAGTTTTGAGCAGGTATATGTCAAAACTAGAGAAGGAACATTGGACAACAGTAAAAAGGGTTTTTAGGTATTTGAGTGGAACTGCTAGCTATGGATTGTGCTACAAAGGAAGATTGGGATTGGAAAGAGTGGTGGATATACATGGTTTTGTGGATGCAGACGGGGTTGGAGATATGGATCGTAGGAGATCTACAAGAGGGTATGTGTTTAACCTGTTTGGAGGAGCAATAAGTTGGATGAGCAAAAGACAGGTTGTAGTGGCACTTTCAACTACAAAAGATGAATACATGGAAACCACTCATGCATGTAAGGAATCAATATGGTTAAAAATATTGTGTTCAGGTATTGGGTTGGTACAACAAGCTGTAAGGATAGAGTGTGACAGTCAGAGTGCAATTTTTCTAGCGAAGAACCCTGCTTATCATTCAAAGACAAAGCACATTGATGTTCAATATCACTTTGTGAGAGACATGATTGAAGAAAATAAAGTATCACTGGTGAAGGTGGACACTTTGAAGAATGTTTCTGACTCATTAACAAAATCTGTGAGCACTGAGAAGTTCTCTTGGTGTAGAGGATCCATGGGCATTGTTGCCATGGATTGTTGACTATGTAACCCTGTAACCCCATGTATGCAAAGAAAACAACAAGTGGGAGAATGTTGGGTATGTGTTATATTCTTTGCACGAGTAGTAGTTTCTGAGCGTATGCGCTGGGTGCGTAGGGGTTTGGGGGCAGTGCCCCCGAAAAAAAAAAACTGCCTCAGGAAACGTGACACATGCCTCAGGGAACATGTCATGTATTTAGGTGGTTTTTCGGCACATGGTTTTTGTCGATGGTTTTTCTATTTTCGGTTAAGGAATTAGGGTTTTCGACTAATCCAGGTCATTGGGTTAGGGTTTTGGATGTCGCTGGATCCTATATGTATTTTGTATTGTAAACATTGTAATACGATGAATGAATATAGAATATGATGGTTTTCCCGGTTTGGGTCTCCAGGGGAAAAATCTCTATGTAATGTTTGTATTTTCCTTTGTATCTTTTCTGTTCTTTTTCTGAATATCTGTTTGCAGTAGATATTGTACAAGGTTAGAATTTACAATTATATAAGAAACACTAAAAGATTGGCTCTCCAATCCTTCAACCTCCAATTTTAAATTTTTTCCGCTTAATATTGATGGGGGATATGAATAGCTAGATATCAATCCATGTTCGAAAACAAGGACCCAATTCCCTTAAGATGTGCTCTTCAAAGAATCAATATTATTTTAACATTTCCTCAACATGTTAAGACTTCCTATCTTGAAAAGACACTAATAGACCCAGTCAAAAGAGACATTCCATTGGGATCTTTGAAAAGGCTTCAAGTGGGTCCCCTCCATGGGGGAGTTTGGGGCATCTCTCAACTTTTATTGGATCACTCCATATATTTCTCATATGGCATTGGCAATGAGACTAACAATGTTTTTTATATTGTGGCTCTTAATATTTCTCTACACATAACCAAGGAAAAGGGAAGCACACATCTATACATATATGGTGATTCTATGCCACTCATTTAATAGATGAAAGGAAAGTTTAAAATTCAAAATTTCAGTATGTTTATATTACTCGAAAAGATACAAAATAGCTCAAAGGATTTCTCTTACATATATTTTGACCATGTCTACAAGAATAGGAATCAAGAAGTTTTCTATGTAAAGATGAACTAGCATTTAACTATGGCATATGGAAAATTGCAAAAAAAAACCAAGCTCTCCTCATGAAATATTTTCATTATTCATGATTATAATGATTAATATATGATTTTCTTTATGCTTTTACTCATATGTGAATAAGTGTGATGACTTTCTTATTTGAGAAGAATAAAACATGGACCTGTTGCTTATGTATTTTTTTTTTTAAATCTCTTGAATGTCATTTTTTGGGCTTTCATCCAACTTAAATGCATTAGGTATATACTTTTGGGTTTTCATCCAACTTAAATACATTAGATATATACAAATGTAATTTTTTTTAGAAATAAAATTATAATCCCTTTTCTTCGGAAAAAACATTATTTAATTATATATCTATATCTATATCTCTCTCTCTATATATATATATATATATATATATATATATATATATATATATTTATAATTTTGTAAATCAAATAAATTAATATGTAATAAAAAAAAATTATGTATTCACTAAAAGTTATTAGATATTCAAAACTTCAAATTAATATTTTCATTTATTTAATTATTATTTATTTTATTTTTAAACATTCCTTTTTTATTTTATTTTGAAACATTCTTCACATATATAAATATTCATTCAAAAATAAAAAAAAAAATTTAAATCTCAAATTAATCTTCTTGTTATTAAAAAAAATACATATATTTTATGAAAATGTAAATAACAATTGCTTTCCACTTCTTTCTCTATTCACGTGTCATTGTACATTTGTATCTCCTTACTTGAAATCCACGAGGTCCACTATAATACAAGGGATATTTTAATGCCTTATCCACTTATGTCATTGTCGATTGGGATCTCCTTTCTTGAAAGAGGTCCAATATGTTACAAAGGACTCATTTAATGCCTTCTTATCCATTTATTTGAATTCATATAAACCTGTTCTTGTCCATTGGTATCTCCTTGGTAGAGAGTCAAGTGACCAAATATTCTACAAATAAATATCTAAATACCTCCTTGCCCACATATGTGGGCTTGTTCATTGGTATCATTTTGTTAGAAAGGGATGAAGTTAAATATCTAAATACCTCCTTGCCCACTTATCATTTCTAACTCATTGGTTTCATTTTGTTAGAAATGAAGTTGAATATTTCATGAGGAACTTGATACTAATAGCTTTGTGGATCCTTTATGTCCACTCATGTGTCCTTTTCCATTAGTATCTTTTAGTTAGAGAGAAAATATTTTATGACAAAGTGCACACCACACCGTGTGCTCTCTCTAGATGCCTCCTTGTACATTATGTGGATCCTCTTTGTCTAGTCACGTGCCCTTTTCCATTAGTATATTTTAGTTATATAGAAAATATGTTAAATATTTTATAACAAAGTGGACACCACACTATGTGCTCTCTAGATGCCTCCTTGTCCATTATGTGGATCCTCTTTGTCCACTCACGTGCCCTTTTCCTTAGTATATTTTAGTTATATAGAAAATATGTTAAATATTTTAGAACAAAGTCGACACCACACCATGTGCCCTCTAGCTTCCTCCTTATCCATTCATGTGTCATTATCCATTTGTATATCATTGTTACAAAGGGAACATGCTAAATGTTCCATGAAGAGATGGACACTAATTGTTTTCTAGATACCTTCTTTCCCACTCATGCATTCTTGTCCATTGTTATATCTTCTTCCTAGAGAGGGAATAGGTTAGTAATGCCATGCATTAGACAATGGTTTCTTTGTATATGGTTCATTGTTCACTTATGTGTTTTTCCAATGGTATGTGGGTATTTAGAGATTAATTTGGAATTATTGTTTTTGTTAATTTGGAAAGTTAAATTTTACAACAATTTTTTTTAATTAATTAATTAATAAATAAATGAGTTATTTAAATATCTATATTAATCATCTAATTTCACTATTTACATAATAATATTATTTGCAAAATGTTTCATTCAATTTAGAGAAACATTTTTCAAGAAATAATATCTCAACTAGTGTAATTATTTAACTTATTGAAACATATTATTTTAGTGTAAATATGTACCTCTATATTAAAAAAAGGATAGAAAAAACAAAATTAAGTTTTTATGATTTTTTTTATTAATCTTTCTATAAATATATGCATGTAGAAAGAATATAGATTTGTATGTACCGTCATTATTTCATGTTATAGTATATAATTTTAGTATTTGAAATAGAGTACTAATGCCAAAGAGTTTGCATAGTAATTTTTGCAAATAAATCAACAACTAGATTTTTCATATAAACATATAATTTGTCAAAACAAAATGAGCATATTAATCAATAACTAGATTTTTTATATAATCATATAATTTGTCAAAACAAAATGAGCATAAAATGAGCATATTAATGATTAACTAAAGAAAAAAAAAATTGAAAAGGGAACTTCCTTATGAGAACTAAAACCACCACATCACCTAACCCTATTTTATTTTGCGTAGTCAAATATAAATATTTAATACAATTAACCCTCCACTAGTGTAATTATATGAATATAGAGATAAGTTAAAACCAAAGCCTATTTCCAAGGAAAATTAGGAAAAATATTAGGTTCATAAGTTGAGTATATGTAATGAGTTAAATATAAATATTTAATACAATTAACCCTCCACTAGTGTAATTATATGAATATAGAGATAAGTTAAAACCAAAGCCTATTTCCAAGGAAAATTAGGAAAAATATTAGGTTCATAAGTTGAGTATATGTAATGAGTTAAGAGCTAACACTAAAGCATTAGGAACTTGTATGTGAACTTGGTGGCAATGCCATTTAATGATCATGCCTAGTCATTGTCCCTCTCCCCTGGCACTTAAACATTATTTTGATTGTGATGGTTTTGATTGAATAAAAATGTTCTCTCTCAATGTACGAGGGGTTCAAATGCATTGTGATTGTCAAACATTCTATTTTTCCTTATTTTGGAAATCACCTCGTATTTTCTATCCATTATTGTAACTATTCATGTTAATGAATTTTGGAGATTAATCTTTATGAGGATTTCACAAGCCATAAAGACTCTTTTTTTTCATTTTTCATATGTGAATGTTTATTTCTATTGGTGTCTCATTGTTGATCACGTGTTAATGAGTTTGCAATGTTAATTCCCCTTTCTATAACCCTTTGGATTCAAAAAAAGTCTCTATAATGTTATTTCGTTGTTTTCCAAGTTACCTTTTATTCATAGGAGGTTATTTAATCTACTATAAGTAGTTTCATTTCTTATAAACATGAAGATAATTATTAATTGACATCCCATTAGTAAGACAAATTCCCACTTTGTCATGTGTAGTTGGATTTTGAAATCATAAATTTTGGTGAAGTTACCATGAGAAAGGTTGAATGGTGAATTATTGAAATCAATATTGTGAATATATAAAATCTTTGTAAAGGTCTGTTGAAATGTAAAGTACCAGATGTAATATAATATGCATAAACCTGAATATTCAATAGATATCAATGGAACAACAAAATATTGAGAAGAGAAATATGAGAAATCATACCTTTATTCAAAGAAAGCAATGTTCATTTGCCTTTTCAAGGGGGAAACCTGAAGCAGAGTAGAACTCTATTACAATAATTCTCAAGACGAGCTTTCTCAATCCTTCTACTCTTATTTATACTAATTATATATTCTAAGGAACATTTTAGAGCAAGACCTTTCTAGAAGTGGAAGACTCTATTAGCTCTTCTTATATTGACTTGTTCACAATTATTAAATAGGCCTTACTAACTAATGGTTCCCTTTATTACATGGAAACTATATTTATACCTTATTAAATATTGTCGGACTTTATTAAATGGAAAATATATTATTCTATCTTTGTGAGGGGTTCGGTCCCTAACATAAGAGCCTTTTCCTCAAGGCTTAAGATGAGGAAATTGTTGCAGAATGGTAGTGAATTTCCAAGTGGCATCTTCTGGTGGAGTATCCTTACAATGAACCAAAATTCCTTGATAGTACACTAATGGAGGCGACTCTCTCATTGGTCCAATATGGCTTGTGGATGTAACCAAATAGAACCTTCTTCATCCAACTTTGGTAGGTTTATCTAGGTGTGGAATTTGGTGCTAATCACTTTCTTCAGGAATGAGACATGAAATATGAGATGTAGCTTGGAGTTACTGGGAAAATCCAACTAATAGGCCACTAGCCCGGTGCATTTGAGAATAGTATAAGGAACATAAAATTTTGGTGCAAGTTTTTGACACTGGTGGGATTTGATTAAAGGCTTCTTGTATGGTTGGAAATGGAGAAAAGTTGGATCCCCTTCAGCAAATTGACGTTTAGAACAACCCTAATATTCATATTTCTTCATGCAGTTTTGAGCCATCACAAAATCTTCTTTGAGAGTACATACAATGGTCCTACAGACAATGGGATTTTGGTCAACCTCCTGAACCTTGGAGACACACAGTATGTATGGGAGAAATTATGGTGGGTTTTGTCCGTAGACTACTTCAAAAGGAGTCGTGTGAATGGCAGTATGGTAACAAGTGTTGTACCACCATTTAGTTAGGGATAACCATTGAACCCACCGATGTTGTGTTTTAGATGAAAAACACCTCAAATATGTTTCCAAACACTTGTTGACCGCTTTCGTTTGGCCATGAGTGTGGGGATGATAGGTTGTTTTGAGATTCAATTGAGTTCCTAGATCTTGAATAATTCTTTCCATAAATTATTGGTAAAAGTGGGATCACGGTCAGAAATAATAAAATGAGGCGTTCTATTGAGTTTGAAGATATTATCCATAAAATTTTTATCCACTTTGGATGTTGTGAATGGGTGTTGAAGAGCACAAAACTGAGCATATTTAGAAATACAATATACTACCACCATGATGAATAAATTATTTCCTGATTTGGGTAAGCCAACAATGAAATCCATAGAAATATCCATCCAAATAGTGGGTGGAAGTGGAAATGGTTGGACTGTACTAGGATGTTTGATAGTATCGCCCTTATTGCATTGACAATTATCATATTCAACCACAAAGGAGAATATTTATTGTTTCATACTGTCCCAGAAGAAATATTGTTTGAATCGTTCATAAGTTTTGGTAAAATATGAATTATCTGTTGTAGGTGAAGCATGAAACTCAGAGAGCACCTTAGATTTAAGTGTCGATTGTTTGTTTAAATACAAGTGACATTTATAGTGAAACACATCATTGTGTCAAGAGTAGCCTGAAGCATCTTGGAGATCATGTTGAATTTTTTCGATTAGGGCGTAACTTTTGGGGTCTTGCAACCATTCGTGTCAAACAACCTAAAGCCAATAGAAAAAAAATTGATGAGAGGGAAAACAAGGACCCTTCGTCTTCATATTTCCTGGAAAGAGCATGATCCAAAAGCATTTATTTTCCCTTCTTATAAATAATCTCATAATCATATCCAAATCACTTGGTCACCCATTTTTTTTCTCTAGGGATGAAATTCATTGTTCTAGGAAGTACTTGAGGCTTTGATGATGTCTCTTAGTTTGGAAGCATTGTCTCAATATATAAGGGTGCCATACATCCACTGCATGCAAAATAGAAAACATTTCCTTTTCATAAATTGATTGGCCTAAATGTCCATCCAGAAATTGTTTGATGGAGAAATCCAAAGGTCATCCATCTTGCATGAGGACTACCCCAATTCATCTCCCTGATGCATCACATTCCAGAACAAAGGTCATGGTGAAGTCAGGTAGGGACAGTACATGAGTACTACAGGTAACTTCATTCAAGGATTGAAAGGATTGGTCAGTTGGTCGAGTCCAACTAAAAGGATTCATTTTAAGGAGAGTTGTGAGAGGAGCCACAATTTTGAAATAATTATTAACAAACTTGTGTTAATATCCCGTTAAACCCAGAAAACCATGCAAAAGTTTAAGATTTTTAGGGAGAGGCCAATTCTCAATAGCTTCCATTTTCTTGGGATCCACCCTTACACCATCCTTTCCAAGAATATGACCCAGGTACTCAACTTCAAAGGCACCAAAAGAACATTTAGATTGTTTGAGGATAATTTGGTGCTTGGAGAGGAGATGGAGAACTTGATCTACATGGACAAGATGAGATGGAGAAGTTTTACTATATATGAGAATATCATCAAAGAAAAATAACAGAAAGTGATGGATGAAAGGACGAAAGAAATGGTTCACGAGACTTTGAAAAGTGGACAGGGTATTAGAGAGACAAAAGGGAATAACCAAGAACTCACAGTGGCCCTCATGAATGTGAAATGCAGTCTTGGGGATGTATTCATCTTCCATACATATCTGGTGGTAGCCTGAACGAAGGTCAAGTTTGGTAAATTATTGAGCCCCATTGATTTCATAAAAAATGTCATCTACGAAGAGAATGTAAAATATGTTTCCTTGATGGTAAGTTTGTTAAGGGTACGGAAATCAATACACATGCACCAAGTTCCTTCCTTCTTGAGAACCATGAAAATAGGTGATCCGAATCAAATCTAACAAGAACCATTGGATATCGATAGAGGACTATAATATGATCATCATAGGAAAAGATAAGGATACTAATGGAGAAGGAGATCAACTTGTTGGAGTGAAGGGCCCCATGCCATCACAATTGATGTCCATTTTGTATGTAATAGATGTAAATTCAGGAAACANAAGAACCATTGGATATCGATAGAGGACTATAATATGATCATCATAGGAAAAGATAAGGATACTAATGGAGAAGGAGATCAACTTGTTGGAGTGAAGGGCCCCATGCCATCAAAATTGATGTCCATTTTGTATGTAATAGATGTAAATTCAGGAAACATATTGTAAATAAATAATGAGACTTCAAACCTTTTCCAAATGGGAGAAAAGAAAAACAAATAAGCATGGAAGTAGTAATTAACTGAAGAGATGTTTGAAGCATTGGGTATGTCTAAACTTATATCTAACCTCTCAGTCAATGCAGTCTGCTATAATATGTCTCCCCGAAATGGAAAATGGGTCCTTTGGTTGTGAATGATGTGGAGAGGCCTCCCAAATACACTGAGGAGCATAGTAATGTACCATAAAGCATGAAACTTCCCCATTGCTGAATAAACAAGAGCTTGGTCAAAGCCAAAAGAATGTTGGTTTTCCCGTTTGGGTTTCCAGGGTAAATTCAAGTTTATGTGTCATGATCATCGTGGTTTATATTTTTTTATGAATGGTAAAGTGTGAACTGCAATTTAAAGGTCGACTTTGTGTGTTTTAGCAATGAGAACTGTATGTAATTTGGGTTGAGTTAGCTTTATGTTAATATATTTCTCATGGGTCAATAAACTAGAACAACGACTCTTTAATATTACCCATACATTGATTTTGAAGTAGCAAATCGACGACCCTCTGTTATGAGCCATTGCTAGATGTATTTTAGATGTATTTTATTTATTTTTGAGTTGTTGGGAACTTTCTCGACTTGTTGGGGCATATTCATTTTTCCCATAAACCTTAGATGGTATATATATTGAAATTCAGGGTTTTCTGGGCATACGTTAGCAACCAGTGGACCAAATACATGATTTACAAATTTATCCTACTATCAATTTCACCTGATACATTTTTCTTTGTCAATGAACATTAAAATCAACTTGCCCACTTTTTTTACTCATCGTGGGTTGCCAAAATTTCCCTGGGTGTTTTAATACATCATGGGTTATTAAAAACATTCCTCCAAACATTTCTACACACCATCAGTGATCTGATTTACCCCCTAGAACTTTCATTTTAGTTGTTGGTAAATAAATTTAACTTTCCCAAGTTTTTCATTCACATTTCGGCATCAAATCTGCCTCTTAAATGATTTATTTGATAACAGGTCGACTTTCATATGACTAGTATTTTCCTTAGTTGATTTACCTTCCCTATTCGACCAACAACATTTCCTAGTTGAACGAATCTTCCCATGGTTTGATTGGGCCCCCACTTGGTCGGTTTGGATTTCTTGGTCGACCTGAATTCTGTCTAATTCAACTTAGTCGACCTGACTTTGATTGATTCAATTTGGTTGACTTACCATTTCTCCAATTTGTCTTTTATTCCTTTAGACTACATTTTTGTTTTCGACTTGACTTTTGAGTAGCCAAATTCATATTTATTCTCAATGAATCGACTGTGGTTGTCGATATTTCCCTTCAACTTGGAACTAGGTAGTTAATTCAAAGAAAGATATATTTACTAAATCAAATAACAACTAGGATACTCAATGAAACATGCAGAAAAATCATAAATAAGGAAACCAAATAAAGCACATAAGAACACTAAGAATTTTGGGTAAACAACCCCTGAAAAAAACCCTAAAGGGAAAACCAGTCCAATGATGCTTTTATTAAGGTCAATTTAGGGTTCCCGTAATAGGGATATTGGAACAAAGAGATTATTATACACTACAGACAACCCTAGAAACTCTTGTTCTTTTGTATGGCCTTGTACCATCACGTTTCCCAATGCATCCACTACTTTCCCTTCTCTCACCCGCATATTTTTGTGCCTTTTCCTTCTCAAACCCAAAGATATTTGTGCCTGTCTCCTCTGAGACCCGCATATGTTTACATAAATCCCGTACGACAACCTTCGTATGACTCTACTCTTCCCTGTGGAGTTTTTCCTCTGAAACCCACTTGTGGATACTTCTTCTCTCTCTCCTCCTTGACCTGCATGACCTCTATATGGAATTCCTTCTCCACCTATTTGTTGATGTTTGGACAACATTGGGAAGACATTCTCTTAGAATAATAATTAATAATATAATTATCGATTATTAAATATCATATATAATAAGTAAATGATAATAATAAATAGTTATTGATTATTCAAGGATGCATCCTTTCATGGATGGTCACCATATGTTCCCTATATATGGAACACACATCATTGTAATAATATATTGATTATATCTCATATGAAGAAAAGAAACACTATCAAGATATTGAATCACGATCCTTTGTGATTCAACCCTCTCATCAACACTTGGATGAACTCTCTTCACCCAATCAATGATATCTCCTCACTCTAGTCTAAGAAAAAGTCCTTCTTTTCTATCCTCAACCTTGGTCTCTCACCAAGTCTCTCACAATTTTATCTCAAACAAGTCCCTAAGTTGGTCTCTCACCAAGTCTCTTACAAGTGTATCTCACACAAGTCCCTACATTGGTCTCTCACCAAGTTACTTCCTCTCAAAGTCCCGACTATGTCGACTCCCTCAACACAATTCCCTACCTTTGATCCCTCATCTGTTGATCAAGGTTGGTTGTCATTGATGTCAACCCTTGAAGAAATCCCCGTAGCACAAAGCTTGGGTAATGGACCCAAGATTGTTTGATGTAAATATGAATCGTTATTTTCTTTTCATGGTTGATAATAAGTAGAAATGGATGAACTCCAAAGTGTTCCCCTTATGGTGAAACCCTCACGGGAAGACGCTTTGTAGACTGAGTTATCCTAGAAGTATGGTTAGAGAATTCATTCTTATTTGTGGAATAATGAGATGAACACCAGTGAATTTGTCAGTGAAACTATCCTAGATGGATAGTTCTTGTCATTCCATTTTTGGTGGTATGTGCAACATCACATAACTCCTCACGGTTAGAGAGTTATGGCCATGAGGAGTTGGAGAACCCAGGTTTGGGTAATGGACCCAAGTTTGTTTGATGGATAATGGTACGAGTTTTGATATATTTTTAGGTAATACTATTCTATATGGATAGTACATGTCATTCCATTTCTGGTGGTATGTGGAATGTCACATAACTCCTCACGGTTTGAGAGTTATGGCCTTACGAAGTTGGAGGACCCTCATATGTCATCTAGAAGCCCCAAAAGGTCAAAGTAGTCAAAGT
>JASDQU010012480.1:66646-108475 GCA_032191745.1 Picea mariana
CCTACAGATTTTGGTGTAATGATAACTGTACTACCAACATTTGGTTTCAGAGCTAGCAGTCACAAGTTCGATACACACTCGATTCGTGTTGAGGGGAAGATTGTTGCACGAAATTGCAAGTAGTCAGCGCTCCCTAGTGTATCATGGCAAGGGACTAAGCGCCTCTTGTGGATTCTTAAAATCTGGCGGTGGTGAGTTTACCAATCACCTGCGGGTTTTGGTGTAACGACAGTTGTACTACCAACGTCATCACAATTTATTTCTACTATAGCTTGACCTTTCTTTTATAATCATGAGTTATAATATATTTTTAATCTTCAAAGTGATCTACACTTGAGATTAATTCTCACACTCAATATTTATATTACATGTTTCATGCTAACCATGTTCTTAAATAAATCAATCCACTAATAAATACAATTTTACTTTAACTAATTCCTTCTAACTAAAGTAAACTCAATACTCCAGTATTTTCGACTACTTCCACATGCAAAGCACATGTGTAAGTGGAAGTACATGTCCGATGCTACCAAAGTATCAACACTCCCTCTTAGTGAGGAAGGTACTTCTCCCACATGGAATTTTCTCTATCTTCTCTACCATATCCGCTACCATTCCTTCTCTCCAATACAACTAATTGGTTGCTCCCTCTGACACAAAAGTTATCCCTTCCATGATGGTCTGACTTGTGTCTAAAGACTCATTGCCTTTGAAAATGCTCTTAGAAGTCTCATGCTCTTGATCATTCTGCATGGACGTATCATACCATGACTCATTCCTAACTAACTTGGAAGGCTTCTCCTTCCCACCTGAACCTGAAGGTTGACTCCCTCTCAGTTTCTCATCCTTCATATCTACCCACTCCCTTTTCTATGTCACTATTCTACTAGAAATAGCTCTCATAGGCTAGCCCTTTATCCTATACAATTTTCTCTCTCTAACTCCAATGACAACTAATTTTTCTAACCTATATCCTATGGGCATGATAAGCACCTTTCCATTATAAAAAACTATGCAAAATCCCTTCTTATCAATCATTGAGACTAATATCACACTCCTATTGAGTTATGGCACATATAACACATCCTGCACTCTCAATGTGCTTCATGAATCCATCTGGAATGGCACTGTTCCAAATCCATTCACTACATGATTGGTACACATACCAAATTCCACATGCATCTCTAATTCAGACTCTATGAAGTTCTAGAACACCTCTCATGCTCCTGTCATATGACATGTCGTTTCACTATCTATCGACCATGAATTAGTTGATATGATTCTCACGAAATTCTAAGAAACCAGTAAGATCTCTATATGTTCAAACTTCTTGCAAAACTCATTCACTTGACAATTTTCCGACGTAGCCAGCTATCATTGTGTTTCATTTCCCTCCTTCTTATTGTGCATACATTTCTCTGCATAATGTCCAAACTCATGACATGAAAATCACTTGACGTTTCTCACGTCTTTCTTCTTCTTTCAATCTTGAGTGGTCAAATCTCAATTGGAAATATTCTTGAACTTGCCCTTCCTTTCCTGACTATCAAGAGAAAATTTCTCATCATGGTTCTTCTTCAACCCATCCTCAAGGCTTGATTGGTCAATAATTTCTCTTCATCTAAATATATCTAAGGTTATAATTTTGTTACAAAGAATTTTGTGTTGGTTAGATGGACAGGCTATAAGCCTCCGGTTTACGGAAAAAATAGTGTTGGAGAAGAAGTTTTAATGCATTTAGTGAGACCTGTATGCTAAGTACCCATAGTGATTACAAAAGAAGTGGATAAAAGTTGTTTCCAGGTATAAAATGAAGTAGATCATCAATAATGTTAGGAGAAAATTAAGAAGTAGAAGAGGAAGAAGATCACAGGGTTAGGTTGGATCGATTTGAGCATAGTTTGGCCACATTGACATCAATGGTGTGACAACTATTGGAAGCCAAGAGAAAGGAAACACCATCAATAGATGATGTTCATGTAGGCCCCAAGAAGGAATAAAATAAGCTAGGCACATAACATAAGACTGATCCAATGATGAGTGAGTGAAGCTACAACAAGACGTAGGTACCTTGTCATGTAGAGGCCAAGGTGGAGATCAATCCATATGTCAGGAAAGTCAATCCCATCGGGTTGAACCATTGACTACAATAGATGGAAGTGTACTTCATCATGCATGAAGTAATTGGAAAATAAAAGATTTATTTTGCTCGGTTGAGGCTTGAAATCCATGCTTTGACATGGTGGGAAAATGATGCAGTAAGAAGATCACTAGGAAATGAGCCACTGTTGATTGATTGGGAAGTATTCAAGAACATGATTGAATCTCAATTTTATCCACTAGGGTATCATGAACACCAATATAAAGTATGGAATTACTTCAGGAAGAAATAAGGAAAATCAGTGCAGGAGTTCATGATCAAGTTCAGGAAGAGAGAAATTCAGATGGGATTCTCTTTCAAAGGTCCATACATGTTGGTCAAGTATTTTGGGGCATTGTTTCCTCAAATTCATAGGAAAACGATGTTATTTAGAAGAAACAAACAAATCCTCTTAAGAAAGTAGAAACACAAGAGTAGTAGAGAAAGAGGGAAAATAAAAAGAAGTGGAAAGAGAAGAAGATTGTAGAAATACCACAGGAAGAAACACCTTCCATCAAAAATTGTAAAGGATTTAATTGAAAGGGACACACTAAGGTGAATTCTTGGAAATTGCAACCTGAAAAGTGCCCCGAATATTTTCATAAAAAGAGGAAGAAATCATTAATATCAGTGGATGTTGAGGAATGAGTGGAGAGCACCGTAAACCCTAAAGAGAATATTAACTACACTAATATCTAGAAAGAGGTATCATTAGTTAGTTGCACTCACAAGGAGAAGAAGGTGATGACTAAATTTTCTGCATTAAAATCCACATGAAGCAAAGCAAGGTGGATTTTTTTTCCGATCCAGGTTCACAATCCAACTTGATCTCTACAGAACTGGTTGAGAATCTTGGGTTGGAGACTCAATATCACCCACATCTATACCTTGTGGGTTGGGTAAGGAATGATGTGGAATTTAAAGTGAGGAGTAGTGCAAATTTAATTTTACCATCAATCAAAACTTTGTAGATGAAGTAGTTCTAGATGTGGTTCATGTAGACATATGTGGAGTCATCTTGGGAAGTACATATTTGTATGTGAGGGATTCCATTTTTAGAAGGAGAGAGAACTAGTATATGCTAGTCAAGGATGGAAAATATTATGCCATAAATGTACACTAGGATAAATCTAAGCTCTCTTTGATTAGTTCCCATCAGGCAAGAAGAATCATGGGAAGTACAAAGATGTTTGTCTTTTTGTTCCTGAGAGAAGGAAAATAGAAAGGAGAAATCGTAAAGTTGGAGATGAAGGAATCATTGGAAGGATGCAGTGGAGAGAAGTGTCAACAACTACAATAACTGATTGAATCTTATAAGTAAGTGCTTCAATAGCCTCAGGGACCTCCACCCAAGAGAGAGGTTGAACATGAGATTCAGTTGTTTCCATATTCACCACTACCTAGAATTGGGCGATACAGGAAGTCCATCATCAAAGAATATGAATTAAAGTAGCAACTACAACATTTAATGTATAAGGGAGTCATGAGACCTGGTACATCGCCATGTGGTTCACCCATCATCATGGTGCCAAAGAAAGATGGAAGATGGATAATGTGCATTGACTGTCGTGCCATGAATAAGATCACCATCAAGAATAGATATCCTTTGCCAAGGATTGATGACTTGTTGGATCAACTAGAACAAGCCAAACTATTCACTAAGTGGGACCTGAAATCAAGTTATCACCAAGTAAAGATCAAATAAGAAGACATGTGGAAGATAGCGTTCAAAACAAGAGAAGGTTTGTATAAGTGGTTAGTGATGCATTTTGGATTATGCGATGAACATGCAACTTTTATGATACTCATGAATGATGTACTATGTCTCTTTGTTGACTCTTTTGTAATAATATATATGGATGACAAAATAATCTTTAGAAATACTTGGAAAGAGCACCTCTCACATTTGACATGGGTATTATAGACCTTGAAGAAGACTCAATTGATTGCCAACTTGCAGAAATGTGAGTTTAGAAAAAATTCCTTAATATATATTGGACACATGATTGGATGAGGAGAGTTGAGGGTAAATCCAGAGAAGATTGCAACCATCACCCAATGGCCTATTCCCACCAATGTGACAAAGGTTAGGAGTTTCATGGGAGAAACTCGATATTTGAGAAATCTCATTGTAAACTTCTCCATAGTAGAATCATCATTGCATTCCATAGTTTCCAAAGGAAAGATATTTGATTGGGGAAAGGCACAAGAAAGAGAATTTGAAGACTTAAAGAAGAAAATCAACGATGCTCTAGTGTTATCCATGAAAAATTTGCGGCGGCCTTTTGAGATAGAAACTTATGCTAGTGGATATGTGTTAGAATAAGTACTCATGTAAGGAGGAAGACCTATGTGCTACCATTCAAATTTGTTTCATGGAGAATTGCTTGACTATCCCACATATTATAAGGATATTTTTTTTATTGTACAAGAAGTGAAGAAGTGGAAGCATTACCTATTGGAAAAAGAGACTATCATACACACAAATCATCAACCCCTTTAATATATACAAATTCTGAGAAATATTTAGAAAGTGATGCATTACAAGTTGTTAGGTTTCTTGAAGCAATTTTATTTGTTGATTAATTACAATAAAGGATTCATGAATAGACTAGGAAACATTCTCTCTCGACCACCACTGAAGAATATTGTAGCAATCAAAATGATAATGGAGCTTGAGCCTTTCAATCATGAACTTATGAGTGAGGATTATGATAGAGATGAGGATTTCAGATGAGACTACAAGCAACTAAAGGAGAGGGTGTTCATTTTCATGGAAGGAAGTGAATACAACCTCCAAGATGGGATCTTGTACAAGCTATAAAAACTATGCATACCCTAATATAGGAGAGTTCAATTGATGAGATAAGCACACACTTCTAGGGTTGTTGCACATGTTGTGACAAAGAAAGTGGTGAATATGTAGTGGTATGTGTATTGGCCAAAGATGCAGTAGCAGGTGGCAAGTTTTATTAGAGAATTCATTCTTTGTAGCACTAGAAATTCAAGCAACAGGAAACTTGGTTTGTACATTTCATTTCCAATTGCAAGAAGACCTTAGGAGAGCATCTCCATGGATTTTGTTGGAGGTTTTCCTATGACTTGTAGAGACCATGACTACTTCTTCATTGTGGTAGATTTATTAAACAAAATGTGTGTGCTCATTCCTTGAAAGAAGACAATATATGGACAAGAAGCAACTGAACTATTTTTTAGGCATGTCTAGGTACATTTTGGATTGCCAAATTCCATCATATCTGATACAGACAACAATTTACTGAGCAAATTATGGACAACACTTTTGGAAAGAATAGATACCATGTTGATGTACTCCACTTCCTTCTATACTCAGAATCATTGACAAACCGAGGTAGTAAACAAGATGTTGGTGCAACTGTTGAGATGTTACAACAACATAAATATGAAGACTTGGGATGAACAAATTGTCTACATTCAACTTTCTTACAATAGAGCACTGCATTCTTCCACCAATAAGTCTCCTTTCAAGACTTATATTGGTTTTCTAGTACCTTCACCATTTTATATCATTTATGGACATCATAAGGAAGAATAAAGACTATAATAAGAAGAGAATAAGGAAATCACATTCATGGATAAGATCAGAGAGATACATCTAAGGGTTCGGGAGAAACTCAAAAAGAGCTAGAAGTTATGAGACATGAACAACATTGGGAAGATCATAAGTTCCATGTTGGAAACAAGGTGTGGTTCTAGCTTTGTAAGGAATGACTACAATGGGAATCAAAGAAACTCGAGTCCCTTAGGTATGAACCATTTGAGAACACTGGGAAAGTGAATGAGAATTCCTTCATGATGAAACTTCCACCTTATATGAACATCAACTTAGTGGTGAACATGGAATATTTGAAGTTGTTCAAACCCTACATGATAGATAAGGAGGAAGAACATCAAGTACTTCCTCTTTTTGGAGACCTTGCACCTCATGGACTTGAGGAGTTTAAGGAAGAGACGATTTTGAAGCACAAGGACTAGGCAACATGCTGAGGATAGAAAGAAATGTAGTAGATCGGTCTCAAGGGACATACTACAAGGAAAATGAAGTGGTATGAGAGGAACTATATTGCAAACAAGTTCCCTCATCTATCCTTGGTAGAATCCCAATGGGTAGGTGTGATCTGAATTGGATCTGACAAGAACAATTGGCTACCGAAACAAGACTCTATGATGATCAACATAGGGAAATCTAAGGCTACAAATGGGGAAGGAGATCGACTTGTTGGCATGAAAGGTCCCATACCCTCATAATTGATGTCCATTTTGTATGTAGTAGATGCAAAGTTAGGTAACATATTGTAAATACATAATGAGACTTTAGGCCCTTTTCCACGTGGGAGAAATACAAATAAAGAAGAACAAAAGGAGTAATAGACTGAAAAGAAGTTGAATCATTGGGTATGCCTAACCTTCCAGGTAACATCTCAGTCAACATGGTCTTCTATAATATGTTTCCCCACAATGGAAAAGGGGTTCTTTGGCTGTGAATGATGTGGACAGGTTTCCCAAATACAATGAGGAACATAGTGATGTACCAGAGAGCTTGTAACTTTTCCATTGTTGAATAGATAAGAGCATGATTGATGGCAAAATAATGTTTTTTTTTCTCGTTTTGGTTTCCTTGGTAAATTCTAAGTTTATGTGTGATGATTATCGTGGTTTATATTTGTTTATGAATGGTAAATATTGTGCACTATAATTTAATGGTTGACTTTGTATGTTTTAGCGATGAGAATTGCATTTTGTTTGGGTTCAGTTCGTTTTATGTTAATATGGTTCTCATGGGTCAGTAAACCAAAATAGTTACACTTTAATATTACCCATACATTGACTATGAAGTTGAAAATCAATGACCCTTTGTTTTGATTCATTAATATTTATTTTAGAAGTTTCTAATTTTGTTTTGCGTCATTGGTAACTTTCTTGACTTGTTGGGGAATCTTCCTTTTTCCCATAGATCATAGATGGTATATATATTGATATTTTGGGTTATCTAGGTGTACTGCAACCACTAGTGGTACATATACATGATTTGAAAACTTCTCCTGCTATAAATTTTTCCCCATACATTTTTATTTGTTGGTGAACATTAAAATCGACTTCACCATGTTTTTGACTCACCATGGGTTTCCAAAATCACCCTGGGAATTTTACTGCATCATGGGTTATTAAAAAAAATCCTCCAAACGTTTCTACACACCCTTGGTGATCACGTTTTCCCCTAGAACTTTCCTTTCAGTTGTTGGTCAATAAATTCGACTTTCCCAAGTTTTCCCTTCATGTTTTGGTGCCAAATCCGCCTCTTAATTAATTTCTTTCATAAAGGTCAAATTTCATCCGACTGGGATTTTCCTTGGTCGATTTACCTTCCTTATTTGACCAACGATAGTTCCTACTCGAATGAATCTTCCCATGGTTTGATTCGGTCCCTGCTTGGTCAGTTTAACTTTCTTTATCAACCTGAATTCCATATTATTCGACTTAGACTTTGTTCGATTGGACTTGGTCAACTTATTGTGCCTCCAATTCAATTTATATTCCTTTAGACTTTTTTTTTTCTGACTCGACTTCCGGCCAGTCAACTTCAGATTTATTTAGGCCGACTCAACTATGGATTGATTGGTAGATAATTTCATGTCATCCAGATAGAGCTAAGGTTATATTTTTGTTAAAAATAATTTCATGTTAGTGATACTGATAGGATATAAGCCTCATGTTTATGAATCAACAAGGGAATAATAAGGGTTGGTACTAGGATGGATAACACATGCTTCTAACAATTCTTGGACAATTTTCTCAATTTCATTTTTTTGAGAAAAGGGATGATGATAAGGGTGAACATTGGGAGGAAGAATGCCCAGGATTAAAGGAATGCAATGGTCATGGTCTTCATGGGAGGGGAAGAGGCCCTAGGGTGTTTGGAAAATAGTGGAATGGAGTGAAAGGATAGCTTGAAGGTCAGGGTGTACTATGGATGTCTCAACTACTTGAATGGAATTGAGTTGGGAAATTATGCCACAATGACATTTTTTGAGTAAATGTTTGATGTGGTGGGAACTGATGATCTATGGGGACCTTGTTGTAATGTCTTGTAATTTATATTGTTGTCCTTCCTATTGGAATTTCATGGTTAAATCCTTAAAATAAATTTTTATGGGGCCAAGGGTGCATAACCATTCAGAACCAAGCACAATATCACAACCATCCATGTTAATAGAAAACATGCGAGATTTTAGGTTATACTAACCAATTTGTAGGCACACATTTACACAATGCTCCCCATATTTCATGGAACCACCATTGGAAATCGTGATTTGAAAATTGTTCAAAGAACAGATATAGAAATTGACCTCTTTAGAAAGGTGGTGATGACTAAAATTATGAGTGTTGCCACTATCAACTAGGCTCATGACTTTCTAGTTGTAATATTCCAGATATAAAAAGTATGCATAATAGAAATAAATAGCTAGATGGTAGATAAACAACAATATAACCAGAACAACACCACGATAATACCAAAATGATAACAAAATAACACTTTGATTACCGAGAGCAATGTTCACTTGCATCTTCGAGGGGACAACCTACAACAGAGCAGAGCTCTATTACAATAATATCCAAGACAAAAAATTTCATACCCTCGACTCCTATTTATACTAAATATGTCTATCAAAAGACCCATCTAGAAAAAGATCCTTCTAGAAGCGGAAGCTTCTATTAGGTCTTCTTACATTGGACTTATTCATCCTTATTGCTAGGACTTATTTTTCTTCATCTCATTTTATTTCCAATCTTGCAATCTCTAAGACCTGGTCTTTGTTCACATGTTCTTCTTGTTTTCTTATCCACACTTTCTTACATCTGATATCAATTTTCTCTTTCATGGAAGTATCGATCATGTTTCTACAATCACTAGCGACGTGTCCATAGTTATGACATATGTAACATTCAATGTTACGTGGGGCCACATAGGAATTTATTTCTTTAACATTTATTTTATAATCCCTGCAATTTGCAACCTTATGTCCAAAGTTTGTATGGTAAAAAAAATGACCATAAAATAAATTTGCATACTTAGGAGTGATTGATCTTCTTTGTGGCGTAGTCCTTCTAAATTTTTTCCTTGACTAATATTGATCATGATTGAAGCTTCTTTGTGGCTTCAACATGGATGGTATTCTTGAAGATGTGTCTTCAATATTTTTCTTAGATTCTGGTTGACCATGATTCCTTCCTTTGAGTACTTCTGCATAAATCTTTCTATTTTCTTCATTCTTCTTTTCTAGCAACCTAGAGTGCTTCTCTTCATTCTCTATAACTAATGTGGATGTTTCTATATCTTCAATGTTCTTGTTGATCTTGACGATTTTACTTCTCAATGTGACAAGTTATTCTTCAAGCTTCTAAACCTTTTCTTCGTTCTTCATTATTTGAGACTTCATAACTTCTTCTATTATTTTTGCTTCTTCAAGATGAATTTTTAATGTGATTATTTCTTCTTCAAGTCCTTTCTCCTCTTGACCAAAATCTGCCTCAAGATGGATTAGATCGTTAGTTCTTTCTTTAAGATGTTATGTGAATATATTCTCTCTCATTTATTCTTCTTCCTTATGTTCTTCGATGTTGGCTTCCAAATACTGTTTTTGATATTCAAGATTTTCTTCGATCTTTCTGGCTTCTTATAGTAGAGTTATGAATTTCTCATTGACCTGTTGGGATTCTTCAAAAATGTGAACACTTTCCATTTTTTTCATCAATTCTTTCTTGAGCGACTTGTTTTCTTCTCTTAGTTCATCTAAAGAACTAATCAATTCTCTAGTGATTATGTACTCTTCATCTTCTAAATCGTTTTGACATGGTGAACATAATTCTTCTTGATTTGTATTTTCATCTTATTTCGCATTTTATAAATCTATGATGGGTGAAGAATATATGTCGTGTAAATTATCCAAAATTTATTTGACTGATGAACATTTACCAACCTTTTCTCTTACCGAATTAGGTAATCCTTCCCCAATGAAATCCATTGATATTTTTTTATTCTTCTTCAATTCTCTCTTGGTTGTAGTCTTTGACCTTTTTGAACTATCATATCCTATAACAAATGATAGAAAAATATAATGTCCCTATGCCTGTAAAAATAGTTTTGTCCTTCTGCTCCACATCTCATACTTAAAACCATTATGACCATTAAACATTGGTACTCCATTCTCAGAATAATCCATGATATCCTTCTAGTGGTTAAATTGTTTCCTGAAGGAACCTTCTCTGATACAAATTGTTGGATTACTGAGAGGGGGTTGAATCAGTAATAGAGAATTTTAATCCTTTTTCACCATAAAATGCAAGTGTTATATCAATGTAGAATTATCATCCAATAGTTGCAAAGTAAATAAACAATGAACAAATGAGAAATCACATACATGCACAGTACACCAGTGTTTTACATGGAAACCGAAGTGGGAGAAAACCAAAGAATACTTTTTCTTATATGTCTTTAAGAATTACATTCAGTGGAAGCACCAACTTCCTTTCTTTTCCAGCTACAACTGGAAGGAGGTTCCAACCCCCTAGTTTCTCAGGCTACAACCTGAGGGAAGCTCCAAATCCCCAATTCTCTGGCACAAACTAGAAGGAGGATAAAACACCTTATGTTCTCCGGCTACATCCGAAAGGTGTCTACAACCACCTCTCCTTTCCCCGTCCAACCACCCTGACGTAGAAGTAGAATGATGGAACCACTTTAACACTATCATTATGGGATATAATGATGAAAACATTTACCAATCAACCTGCACCAAACAACCTCTACCAATAAATTGAACCATGCATCAACCATGCATCAACATGTAGCTCAACCTATAATCAACCTATACCATAAACAATTGCATCAACCATGCACCAACCTATACCAAACAACCTGTAATCAACCTGCACCATAAACAAGTGCACCAACCTGTACCTCAACCTGTAATGAACAAGTGCATCAACCATGCACCAAACCTGTACAAATAACATTTCACAACAACCTGTCCAAACAACCTATCAAAACAATTTGTCTCATCAATCTTATCAACCAAATCATATCTACTCTCCAAGATCAATCTCCAGGACAACTCTCAAAGATGTGCATCAACCAAGCATAACACAACAACTCATAATCATCACGAAGATCAATATGTGTTTCTAATAATATAGCAATACAAGTATGTTACATCATCCATAAACCATGTGTCAACAATACTATTAACAAGTACCTCCAGCCATGTACCAAGTATGTACCAATCATGTATCGCCATCTCTAACTCATCAATATGTACCAACATCATCAACTATACACCTCATGTATGTGCCAACTCATCAACTACTTGTTTCAACCATCTACCCAACATGTACCTCAACCAAAATCCCTCATCAATTTCATCATCCAAATACGATTTGTAACTCTATAATAGACCTAGTGTATAAGATCACATACCTACAAAACTTTCTTAACTTTAACAACAAGAGACTAGTTTTTTTATCAAACTTTACTTTAGTCTCACATGAATAATTTTGGATTAGTCAAAAACCCTAACTTGCAATAATCATAACTATGTACCTGTAATGAATAAAGATATGAAAATAGTAAAAAATGTTCTTCAGTGTGTTTTATGCAATTCCTCTAGGTGTCACTACTTGGAACCTCTCAGAAAAGGAGTTATAGAAAAAATGGCATACCTTGTTGAATTATGGCTTATTCTAGAGAGTGAACTTGTAGAGCGTGCCCCGCATGGAATATTTGTTGTATGGATCTGAAAATTGTATATATAATACTACAGACTATACAATACCAAATTTTTTTTGTCTTACTTAATTTGGATCTATTATGAAGAAGTTATGGCCTTTTTACCCGAAACACATGTTTTAGACTAGTTTCAGGACTAGCCACAAACCCTATTTTCCACAGAGTGTAAATCCAAAAATACAATGACCCACAAGCTGAAGTTTGTACCACAATTACTTGGATATGTTTCCTCAATGTCCTCCGAATTGTATGGTCAAAATCATTTTAGAAAAAACATTATTTCGAAAATGGTGAGATCGCATGTAAATAACATACCTTAGAAAGCATCATGAAAAGAATTTATCCTCCCTTGAATTTTATTCTTCTTTACTTCACCTTCCCCATGAAATTAGGCTTAGATATCCTTTGGTTACCTCACTCACTTGTAGATATTCAATATTCTCAAGTGTGTTTTTAAATGAGAGAGCCTTGCCTCTTATTTATACTTTCATGTAGCTTCCTCAAGGGGTTACCTTTTAATCATCTTAACCCAATTTCCTTATCTTAGGGTTAACCCACTTCTAACAACTTATCAACTTAGTAATTTCTCCATTAAATTTATTATTTAAATAATTTCTTTTGTATTCACTTTGAATTATAGTACACTCATCACTTCACTTTATTATTTACCTTCAAAAATATCTTAAACCACTTTAACTACTTTTACCTTTTGGGGCTTCTAGATGACTCATGAGGGTTCTCCAACTTCACATGGCCATAACTCTCTAACCATGAGGAGTTATGTGGCATTCCACATACCACTAGAAATGGAATGACACGTAAGATCCATCTAGAATATTATTACCTAAAAATATATCAAAACTCATACCATTATCCATCAAACAAACTTGGGTCCATTACCCAAACCTTTCTCCAACTTCACAAGGCCATAACTATCTAACCGTGAGGAGTTATGTGAAGTTCCACATACCACCGGAAATGACATGACATGTACTATCCATATGGAATATTATTACCTGCAAATATATCAAAACTCATACCATTATCTGTCAAAAAAACTTGGGTCCATAACCCAAACCTTTGTGCTACCGAACTTTTTTCAAGGGTTGACATCAATCACTAAGGGTTGACATCAATCTACAATATCGATCTCCAATGGTTAACATTAATGACAAATAAAAATCCATACCAACTTTCTATCAACCTAAGCCAACTATCTCACAAATAATAGCCAACATTTCCTTTTAATGGGTTCATTGACCCCATGTCACTTTGATATTCATTTTCTAGTGAAAGACAAAAGTCAACCATCTTGCATGAGGACCACCACAATGCCTTTTCCTGATCCATTGCATTCTAGGACAAACATATTGGTGAATTTAGGTAGTTCCAGGAAAGGAGTAGTTCACATAGCCGCTTTCAATTCTTGGAAGGAATGATCAACTTCTAAAGTCGAATTAAAGGCATTATTTTTAAGGAGAGCACTGTGAGGAGCTGCAATTTTTCATAATTTTGAAAAAACTTGCAATAATATCCCATTAAAACCAAGAATCCACGTAGTATTTTAAAAGTTTTAGAGCAATACCAATCCTCCATAGCTTCAATTTTCTTAGGATGAATCTGTACACCATATTTTCCTACAAGATGACCTAGATACTCAACTTTATAGGTGTCAAAAGAACAATTAGATTGCTTGAGAAAAAAATTGTTCTTAGATGATATATGGATAACTTGATCCACATAGTCGAGATGGGCTTGGAAATTTTTAATATATATGAGAATATCATCAAAGAAAACTAAGAAAAAACGGAGAAAAGGACAGAACACATGATTCATGGGACTTTGAAAATTGGAGGGGGGCATTATACAGGACAAAGGGCATGACCAAGAACTCATAGTGACCGTCATGAGTAGGAAAGATAGTCTTGGGGATGTCTCTCTCTTTCAGACATATCTGGTGGTATCCAGAATGGAGATCAAGTGTTGTAAAGTATTGAACACCACTCAATTCATCCAAAAGGTCATCAATGAAAAAAATGGGAAATTTGCCTTTTATTGCGAGTTTGTTGAGGGCACAAAAATTAGGACACATGCGCCAAGTGACTTATTTATTGAGTACAATGACTACCAAAGAATAATAGGGTTTGGTACTAGGATGGATAACATCAACTTCTAGCAATTCTTGAATATTTTTTTCAATTTCATTTTTATGGGGAAGGGGATGATGATAAGGGAAAAAATTAGGAGGAATACTTCCTGGTACTAGAGGAATGGAATGATCATGGGAACTACAGGAAGGGGGAAGTCCATGGTGAGTGTTAAAAATCTCTCTATGTATGGAGAGTGTATAGTGAAGGTCAAGGTTCACATAGTGTGTCTGAATAATGTGAATTGAATGTAGTTGGGAAATAATTCTAGAAAGACCTTTTTTGAGTATATTTTCCATTCGGTGGGAGCTTATGATCTCAAGGGAACCTGTTGTGATGCCTTGGAATTTATATTGTTGTCCCTCCTGGTGGACTTGCATGGTGAGGTCCTTAAAGTCCACGAGGATGGGGTTGATAGTGCATAACCATTTAGTACTAAGCATAATGTCACAACCTCCCATGTTGATAGAAAACATATGATATTTCAGGTGGTACTGACCAATTTGTAGGTTCACATTTTCACAATGCCCACCACATTTCATGGAACGCCCATTGGAAATCATGATTTGAAAATTGTTGACAACACAGATATAGAAATTGCTTTCCTTGGAAATGTGACAGTGAATACAATTATCGGTGATGCCACTCTCGAAAAGGGTTATGACTTTTCTATGCTTAATGTATCCAATTAGCTTGAGGTTTTGGGGAACAAAGAAACCAATGAGGGAATACAATGAAATTAGAGGTTCAACTTTTGGTGGATCAACGGGTAGAGTAGTATCATATATCAGGGGTATCTCTTCCACGAAGGAAGCTTTAGCCTCCTCTTCATCAATATACTCAAAAATTTTCATAAAAATATTATTTTATTTACACTTGTGCCCTAGAAAATATTTCTCATCACAATTATAGAAAATACCCTTGAGTTGGCATTCATCCATTTATTCCCGAGTTAATTTCTAGATCTTGAGAGGGGTGGCATGAAGGGAAATATTGGTAGGTTGAGGGTACGAGAGAAAAGAGGGTTTTCAATTCTAGGAAAAGACAACATGTTGTGCCTCTTTGGCACATTTAGTATCTTCCAACCATGATCTGAAAAATCCTTATGTGTTGATAATTTTGAATACAGATAAACATCTACTCGACCTTCAAAATAAAGTGATCTCTTAATTGTTTTGCAAATTACATGTGAAGAAATTATCTAACCAAATCCACTTTAATGATAAATAACTTGCAAATAATTGAACTTGAAATAAGTAGCAATAATATAATCAAATATGCAAGTTGCAAAAAGTGGAGTTCACCCAATTTGGGATACCTCTCCAGGTGTGCTTCCAATAGAGACTTTTTATATTAATTCTCAAATAATTTTGTTTTACAATGACCTTTTTACATGTTGCTAAAATGCAGAAAGGGAGTGTACCATTGGATTCCTAGTGAAAAATCATGCAAAATTGATATAAAATACTTCAAATTTCGTCAAGGTACCCCTCAACACGCTTTATGGTGTAACCTCAAAACTTGTGTACCCTTGGGCATGAATTACGAGGGAACACTGCATTAACTGTGTGTTTTCTTCCTTGGTATAAACACGATTAAATAGGGCATGGGCCCCTTAACCACCTTCAAAACTTCTGGATAGCCTTTAATTACACTTTGTTGCATATTTATAACTAACCAAGAATAATGGATAGCTGGTTAGCAGAGGTTGTTTAAGTCTTTGTTATAGATTGTAGGTCAGGGGTTCCATTCCCATCAACTGCCATATATCCTCTGACATTTTTTTGGTGCATTTATTATATATAATACATAGTTTAAAACCCTTCGCACTATTTTTGGGATTATGTTATATTGTTATAACACATATAACTATATGTTATAAACAACATATATAAGTGTAACGCCCGCGCGGATTTTAGTGATAGCCCCATGTCCCAATGGAATAGTTACATGGTATGAAAATGGAATGAGAGATAAGGTTCGAGGGCTTAGGCCCTTGACCCTTTAGCCACCCAAATGAACCTTTACATAAATTTATATATATTGTTTTCCACTAATAGGTTAATAACTATTGTATGGCATGTTAGTAGTTGGGACAATGTTAAGGCTTATGGAGGTTATGGAGGGTGCGGGTTTGACACTCGTTCAATCCATAAAATTTAATACATATTAACTAATATTGGCCAATGAGAGGCTGCAACGTGGTAGCATCTCATTGTCTCTCCAATGCCACATGTCAATCAACAATTCGTCCACCGGATGCCAACTCAACTTCCAAGTCATTGTACAATCAATTCACGTGGCACCTTGGGCTGTGGACACATCACCTGTATAGTCATTGCACGTGTCACCCTTGCAATGGGGACACATTTCACCCTTTTACCCCGTTGACTTTGACATTGACATGTCTAACCTGAACTTTGACCACTCATAACTTTTGCATACGAACTTCGTTTGAGGAACAAATTTTTTTGTTGGAAAGTTATCGCCAAGCTCTATGAATTGTTGGTGTTTTTGAGAAAAAATGAATAATCTTAATTTTTATCATTTCTGAACCATTCTAGACCTCTATGAGCATTCCCAACTCTTCTTGGATCATTCCTCCCCATTGGAAGACTTTTGGACCACCAAAAGTGTTGATTACTCAACAAATAAGTTAGGGTAGAGTTTCCTCAACCTTGTGATATCCATACGTTTGGATTTGATTGGTTTTACCCCTTTAAGACCAATTCAGAGATATTCCACATCACCTTGCTGTGAAGTTTTGATCCTTCTGTCGAAAATTACATCTTCCTGTAGCTTGTCCAAATACTATGGAGAAAAATCATCAACTAATGGAACCTGAATACTTTCATCTTCACTTATAATCATAGGAGGCCTATAAAGCTTCAAATTCCCAACATTTACCACTAAAGACATTTGCATGTAAGCCAGTAGATCTAAATGAAAGGAATTAGTACCAATATTCTCTAAGATCTTGAATGAAACATATTGTATCAAACTTAGTTTTTTACCTTCATCATTCATTATATCTTTTTTTATATGTAACCATACTTGATCACCGACTTCAAACTGATGATCAACCCAATGTTTGCCATTCTTTTCCTCATACTTGGTTTGTCTCTTCTCTAATTGTTCATGTGTTTCTTGATGTACCTATTGAATATTTTGAATGAACCTTTTAGCTTTATCTGTATCATCTTGTACATCTTGTTTACCTTCTTCTCCAAAAGCAAATTCCATAGGTGATTTAGGAAAGTCCCCCAAACATAATTCAAAAGGAGTTTTCTGAGTACATGAATGCATGGAATGATTATAGGCATGATGGATATAAGGTAACTATTCATCCAATAATTTAGGATTGTTGTTGCAATATCCTCGAAGTATATGTATTGCTGCTATGTTCAACACCTTTGTCTATCCATCTATCTACATATGAAAATCCATTCTCTTCTTCAACTTAGTGTCCATTAGCTCCCATAAATGAGACCAAAAATTTGCCAAAAAGAGAGAGCCTTGATCTAATATGATAGACGTTGGAAGTCCAAAATGAGCCCATACATTAGCAAAGAACATATGTGTTGTTTTTTTAGCTGTGACTTGTTTCTTACATGGAATTATTATACACATCTTGTTGAATATGTACACCATGACATATAGATAATCATGACATGTCTTGGACATCGAAAATCCCCCTACAAATTCCATGGAAATAATTTCCCATGGCTATGAAGGTATTGGAAGTGGTGTATATAACCCTAGGTTTTGATTCCTAGGCTTACTTGTGGCACACATGACACACTCTTTAATATACTTGGAAATTGTCTCATTTATTTGAGGACAATAACAATACCTTTGTAATTGTGCAACTATATTTAAAAACATCACCCCTAGCATATTGTTCTGCATAGACTTCATGTGATAAATCATTATACCTGAGTATTGTGGATGCATTAAGTACTGTCATTGACAACATATATGTAACATTATTATGAATACCCTTCTTATACTTGATTACCAGATGAAACTATTGTAGAAAACCCATCCACCTAAAGTGTCTTGACTGTTGTATCTTGGTTTGCGATTGAAAATAATGTAATGACAAATGATCTATATGAATTATCATGTCCTTTCCCATTAAGTAATGCTTCAATTTATTTAGACTTTGTATCAATGCATACAATTCCTTATCATATGTTGGATAGTTAATCACATCTTAAGTGAAAGTCTCAAAATGATAACATATATATTTACCTCGTTGCATCAAGACTACACCCATGGAATATCCTCTTGCATCGTCTTGAATCTCAAATGGCTATTGTAGATCTAGCAGAGCCAATACACATGTGGTTCTTATATTTTCCTTCAATGTATCAAAGGTATTCTATTTCTTTCCTCCCCATTGAAAGACCTACTTAACACTTGTTGATGGATGTAGAGGTGTTGCTATGTATGAGAAATTAGCAATGAATTTCCTCTAGTACTGTACTACTCCTAAAAATCTCCTAACTTTGGTGGAAGTAGTTGGCTTGGGCCATTTCACAATGAGTTTTACCTTTGTGGGATCTATCTTTAATTTGCATTCCCTACAATGTAACACAAATATACCAGAGAATTTTTGACAAATTCACATTTAGATAACTTGATATACAACTTATCCTTCTTCAAAAGTTCAAATATTGTCTTGACATGCTTCATACGATGAGATCTAACAATATATTGAACCCCATCCTTGAGAAGGTGATGTTTATTTTCTTCTCGATAAAACACATCCTACCGATCAAGTAGATATGGACTATCCAAGATAATGCCACAGATTTCAAGAGGCACAACATCTAAATCAACCTCATCAAAGAACTTAGCTGTAATTGCAAACCTCATCTTATATTGCTTTGTTACCTTCAATTTAGCATCATCCCATCCTAATGGATATGGATTTTTGTGAGGTGTCATTTTCAATCCCAGCTTCTTAAAAATTTCTTCAAATATTAGATTAACTTGAGATCCACTATCAAATAAAGTATATACATTAATATGCTTTACTATAAATCTTACATGAAAAATCTCGCTCCTTTTCCTCTAATCAATATCACTTTCTATCTTGGCAGAATGACCTAAATAATTTATTTGATAGTTGATATATATTTACTTCCTATGGCCATGATATTAGATTAATATTCATAATCTGACCCTTAATCTTGATGAGATAATGCAACATTCTTCTTCTTCCCTTTATCCTTGAATATCTTCTATCGTAGATCTGGATGCAACTTCCAACACTGTGATTGCTCATGTCCCTTTCTCTTACAGTGGGAACATGTAGGTATTCCCTCATATTTCTTCATTGTCACTGCTTTCTTACTCTTCTATTTACATTTTGATTTCTTCTCGAACTTGAATTTCTTCTTATCTTCTCTCGCATGTTTACCCTTAATATCCTTTAGATGTGTAGCTTGCACTGACACCTTGTCAATGTTAGTAGGGATAAACATTAGAATAGTGTGTTGGATATATGAATGCATGCCACCAGTATCCTTCAGAAGAGTTTTATGAGTATACAATGGAATTCCTAGGGATAATTCCTTCTTTTTGAATTCCCGTGTATTTTCTTGAATATTTTGGCCTTTACCCTATCTTAGATGATGCCACTTAATCATTGTCGTTTGCATATGTTCTAGTGGATAGAGTTGTTTCCTTGTAGCCTTAGTAAACTTATCTCGGGAAGATATTACTTTACACTTTTTAATAAGATAAAATTTCATCTTACTCTCCCACCATATTGAGACAGTGCCACTTAGTCAAAGACCAACTAACTGTATCTTTGTAGCCTCATCCATGATCTTATCAAACCTGTAATATACCTCTATTTGCTTGATCCAATTGTCCAATTTCTCAACATTCAATTCTCCATCATTGGTTGGAAACTCGAACTTAACATCTAATTTTAGTAATGGAAGATTATGCTCAAACTTGTTAGAGGACTTATTTCGATGAGAATAATTTTAACTTGCTTAAGAAGAAATTGATGATGACGATGAGGACTGGGAAGTTGGCTCTGAAGGTCCACTACCTTCACCTCCTCCTTCTCCTTTTATCGAATATTATCTACCTATAGGATTTTGAATTCTTTGATCTAACTAATATATTGTTTCTTTTAGTAATTTAAGGGTATCTCTGATCTCTTCATGACTCATGGGATAATCTTATTCTTCTCCTTTTTCCGAAGCCAACTTATGTCATCAAAATATCTTTCCAATTTCGGACTTATAACTTGCAAGTTTTCCTTTAACAAGTTTTAGTTTGGCTATTGTCAGAATTCACTTGAAAAATACTTGTCAAACTTGCTCTGATGCCAACTTGATAGGAAAAATCCTTAGATGTTGATAATTTTAAATACACATAAACATCTTCTTAACCTTCAAAATAAAATGATTCCTTGACTATTTTGCAAATTACATGTGAAGAAATTATATATCCAAATCAACTTTAATGATAAATAAATTGAAAATAATTGAACTTGAAATGAACAAAAATAATAAAATCAATTACACAAGTTGGAAAAAGCAAAGTTTAGCCAATTTGGGCTACCTCTCTCCTCCGCTTCTAATAGAAACTTTTTATATTAATGCTCAAATGCTTGTGTTTTACAATGACCTTTTAACTTGTTTCTCAAATGAAGAAACAGAGTGCACCATTGGATTCCTGACAAAAAATCATGCAAAATAGATATAAATACTCGAAATTTCATCAAGGTACCCCTCAGTACGCTTTACGGTGTAACCTCAAAACTTGTCTACCCTTGGGCAAAAATTATGAGGCCAATATATGTTGATTGTGTGTGTTCTACCATAGTGCACGTGCCCCTTACCCACCTTTAAAACGTATGGACAACCTTTAATTATATTTTGTTACATAGTTATAAATAACCAAGAATAATGGATAGTTGGTTAGTGGAGGTTGTTTAAGTCTTTGTAATAGTTGGCAGGTCGGGGTTCCATTCCCACTAACCACCATATATCCTGTGTATTTATGTTGGTGCATTTAATATATATAATACATAGCTTAAAACCCTCCGCGCTATTTTTGGGATTATGTTATATTGTTATAACACACATAACTATATGTTATAAACAATATATATAAGTGTAAATCCCACATGAATTTGTGCAATAGCCCCATGTCCTAATGGAATGGTTACATGGTATGGAAAGGGAATAAGGGATAAGGGTCAAAGACTTAGGCCCTCGACCCTTTAGCCAAACAAATGAACCTTTACATAAATTTATATATATTGCTTTCCACTTATAAGTTAAGAACTATTGTGTGGCATGTTGGTAGTGGAGACTATGTTAAGGCTTATGGAGGTTACGGAGGTCGCGAGTTCGACCCCCATTAAATCAATAAATTTTAACACATATTAAGAAATATTGGCTAATGAGAGGCTACCACGTGGAAGCCTCTCATTGGCTCTCCAATGCCACATGGCATTCAATAATTTTTCTACCGAATGGCAACTCAACTTCCTAGTCACTGTACAATTAGTCCACGTGGCACCTTGGGGTATGGCCACATCACCTCTATAGTAGTTCCATGTATCACCCTTGTAGTGGTGACATGTGTCACCCTTTTACCCCTTTGAATTTGACTTTGACCTATTAGAACTAAAATTTTACCACTTGTAACTTTTTCATACGAACTTTGTTTGTGGAAAAATTTGCATCATTGGAAAGATATCGTCGAGCTCTATGCATTGATGGTGTTTTCAATAAAATTTGAAGAATTTTAATTCTGAGCTTTTATGAACCATTTTAGACCTATGTGGATGTTCCATATCTTTCTGGAACTCTGTGAGCATTCCTGAATCCTCGTGGATCAAACCAAGTCTGGGAGTGAGCCATGATGATCTGGGCATGGATTTCATCCTTTATACCATTGATAAAACATTCCTCGACTAAGGCATTTGTCAAGCCCTCTGTTCTAAAGTCCATGTGCTTAAAGGTAGTTATAAAGTCTTCAACTATGCCATACTATTTGAACTTGGTAAAACAACATGAATGGTGGGTTTTAGTGTCAAAGCATTCATAAATCCATGCAACAAATTGGGTCCAAGAAACATACCCCTGGCATACATTTTTACGTTGTTTCCATCATTGATAGCATTTAGGATCCGAATAGAGAACACCATAATGAATTTTTTGTCAACTCATCAGTAATGCCATGTAATGAAAAGTATTGGGTCACCCAGCCCATGGGATTGGAGCCATCAAATTTATTGACCTCAACTCAGGGAATATGGGGGTCATGATGAAAGGGGTTTAAACAAAAGGCCATAGTATGGGAGGATTCAACACCATTTACGTGAGAGGGCTGGTCAGGTAAAGGAGGGGCCTAGCATCGGTTCAACAACTAGTTGAGAGTGGCATTGATGGTGTCAAATTTTCACTTGAATTTGTTAAGTTGGCCATTAAATTTGGAAAATTCATTCCTAACTTGGTCCTCGAAGTGGTCAAAGTCAAAAGACATTTTATCGATGGTTTCTTTGTTATGTTTTATGTCATATTGTAGTAATTCAGTGAGAGTGGTGGCCATTTGGAAAGTTTTGGTGCCAGGGATGGGGAGTGAGTCCATTGAAAAAAGGAAGACAAGTGATATATACCACTGTGATTAGGGTGACAAGGGGAAGTCAATGGGATAGGTTTTATATAAAAATGTTAGGAAGGGTTGGTGGGACCTAGGGGAATCCCTATATACCTGATGGTACATGGGAGTGATGGTCATGCACATATCTTTCCTGATGCAGTACTACTTGAAGGAGTAAAAAAAGGGGTAACATAGGTTTCCAATGAGGTGAAACATTTGTTTCAATTAACCCCATGAAATTGTCTATATTTCATTACCCAATTGTATTTTTAACCACTAATCCAAAAAGAGTAGGAGAGAGACAACAAGAGTAGAACAAATGTGGAGAGTGCGAGAGAGAATGGGAGGGGGTAGAGAGAGAGAGAGGGAGGTAGAATGAGTGGAAAAGAGAAAGAGGGGGGATAGAGAGAGAGAGAGCGACAATGAGGGGAGAAAAATAGCAGGAGATAGAGATAGATAGATAGAGAGAAAGAGAGAAATATATGAAGAGAGGGAGAGAGAGAGAGAATGGAAGAGGGGGGAGATATAGAGGGAGTGGGAGAGTGTCAACAAGAGTGATATAGGGGGATAGGTAGTGGTCGGAGAGAGGGGTATATGTGGGGGAGAGACACACACACACAGAGAGAGAGAGAGAGAGAGAGGGAAGGGAGGTAGTGAAAGGTAAAGATAGAAAGGGGGAGAGTGGCGAAGAGAGAGGGAGGGGATACATAGTGAGGAGAAGATAGGGGTAGATGCAGGATAGAGAGAGAGAGTGGTGGGGGGCATAGATGGAGGGAGGGAGAGAGTTGTAGAGGGAGAGGGTGGAGGGGGTGAAGGAATTAGGAGAGGAGATAAGGTAAAGGGTATATGGGTAGGTGAGAGAGTGGGGAGAGAAAGGGAGACAAGGAAATAAAAAGAAAAGATAGGCATAAGAGAACGCATGCATTCCAGGAACATGTGTTCATTCTTGAAGTGTGTTCACATTTCTAGAGTGCGTGAACATTTTTAGGAGCACGTGCATGCTAGCTCTAATTCAATTTTTTGGGGGGAAAGAATGAAAACTTTAGCATATGTGTAGGTTGAGTTGGTTTCCTTGAATTTAGGTTTAATATTACAAAACTAATGGTTTGTTCTACAAATACATAAGAACCTCCATTTTTATGAATATGTAATATACCAGATATAAAAAGTATGCAAAACAAAAATAAAATGCTAGAAATGGCAGAATAACAACAATATAACCAGAATAATCATTGCAATAACACTGAAATGATATAAGAATAACAACATAAATAGAACTTTGATTCTGAGATAAATGTTCACGGGCCTCTTCGAGGGGGAAACATCTAGTTGAGAAGAGATCTATTAGAATAATATCCAAGCTAGGGTTCTCATACCCTCGACTCCTATTTATACTAAATATGTCTATCAAAAGAAGCATCTAGAGGAAGATCCTTTTAGAAGTGGAAGCTTCTATTAGGTATTCTTACATTCGAATTATTCTATTTTATTGCAAGGCCTTATTAATATAGACCTTTTTTACATCCGAATATATTGTTCTACCTATGTGCGGGTTAGGACCCTAACATGTCCTCCCCCTTAAAAACAATCTTGTCCTCAAGGCTTGAGATGTGGAAATTGTTGCAGAATGGTAGCTAGTTCCCAAGTGGCATCTGTTGGAGTTGTATCTTTCCACTAGATTACACCTTCCTTTATGGTTCTATGACACAGGCGACGCTCACGCTGGTCCAAAACTATTTGTGGATGTAGCCAAATGGATCCTTCTTCAGCTAACTCGGGAAGGTTGGTTTGAATTTGGCACTTAGTTTCGATCAACTTCTTTAAGAAGGAAACATGAAAAATAGGATGTAGCTTTGAATGACTGGGAAAAGCTAATTGATAAGCCACTTGTTCCACATGCTTGAGAACTGTGTAAGGACCATAAAATTTGGGTGCTAGTTTCCGACAATGTTTGGCCTTGAGGGAATTCTTCTTGTAAGGTTGCAGGCGAAGAAACACCTGATCCCTTTCTTCAAATTGACATTCAGAGTGACCTTGATCTGCTTATTGCTTCATGTGATTCTGTACCATGACCAAATTCTCTTTGAGGGTACAGAGAATAGCCTCTCGAACTGTAAGTGTTTGGTCAACCGCTTGGACCTTCGAGACACCAGGTAAGTATGAGAGAACTGAAGGTGGCTTATGTCCATATACCGCTTCAAAAGGAGTCATGCGTGTAGTTGTATGGTATGAAGTGTTGTACCACCATTCAGCTAGGGGTAACCATTGAGCCCATTGATTTTGATTTTTCGAGGAAAAACACCTCAAATATGTTACCAAACACTTGTTGAGAACTTATGTTTGACCATCAGTCTGGGGATGATAAGTTGTACTGAGATGCAACTGGGTGCCTTATAGCTTGAACATTTCTTGCCAAAAATTGCTTGTGAAAGTTCGGTCGCAATCAGAAACAATAGAGTGTGGCATGCCATGAAGCTTGAAGACCTGATTCATGAAAATTTCAGCCACCGTGGATGCTATAAACTGGTGTTGAAGAGTGCATAAATGAGAATACTTGGAAAGGCGATGAACAACCACGATGATGATTGATTTATTTCCCGAATTGGGTAAGCCTGTAATAAAATCCATAGAGATGTCCTTCCAAATAGCAGGTGGAATCGGTAGTGGTTGTAGTGTGCCCAAAGATTTGACTGTTTCTACCTTGTTGCGTTGACACACATCACATTTGGCGACAAAATTATGAATTTCCTATTTCATACCATCCCAGAAAAAAGAACGTTTGACCTTGTCATAGGTTTTGGTGAACCCAGAGTGCCCCGCTGTCGGTGTAGCATGAAGCTCAGAAAGTACCGTGGATTTAAGCTTTGCTTGTTTACTTAAATACAAATGGCCTTTGTATCAAAGCTCATCATGGAGCCAAGAGTACCCTGGGGGAGATGGAGCACTAGACTGCATTTGTTGGATCAACTGCAAACTTTTGGGATCTTGTAGCCATTCTTGGAGAATGGATTGGAGCCAATATGGTACAATGAAGGAAAAATAAAAAAGGGATCCTTCATCTTCATATTTGCGGGAAAGTGCATCCACAACCAAGTTTTTTTTTCCTTTCTTGTAAATGATCTCATAATCATAGCCAAATAGCTTAGTTACCCATTTTTGTTGGTCTGAGGAGGAAATGCGTTGTTCCAGAAAATACTTGAGGCTTTGATGATATGTCTTAATTTGGAAGTGTTGCCCCAATAGATAAGGGTGCCAAAAATCAATGGCATGCAGAATAGACAACATTTCCTTTTCATAGATAGATTTGCCCAGATTTCTTTCAAATAGTTGCTTGTTGGTAAAGGCCAAAGGCTGACCCTCTTGCATAAGGACAACACCAATTCCTTTCCCTGAAGCATCACATTCGAAGACAAAGGCCTTTGTGAAATTAGGAAGGGCTAGGACTGGAGTGGTGCACATGGACATCTTCAAGGTTTGAAAATTGTGAGCAGCAGCTGGAGTCCAAGTGGAAGAGTTCTTTTTTAGGAGAGCAATGAGAGGTGTTGCAATCTTTCTGTGATTCTTAACAAACTTGCGATAATAACCTGTTAAGCCCAGAAATGCACACAAGATTTTGAGAGTCTTTGGGTGAGGCCATTCTTGCATAGCTTCAATATTTTAGGATCCACCCTAATGTCATCCTTTCCAACTAGATGACCCAAGTACTCTACTTCTGAGGTGCCAAAAGCACATTTAGAATGTTTTAGGAAAAGTTGGTGCTGAGAGAGTAGATGGACAACTCGATCCACTTGAGAAAGATGTTTGGTCCATCTCTTACTATAGATGAGGATATCATCAAAGAAAACTAATACGAAATGATGGAGAAAAGGATGGAAGACATGATTCATGAGGCTTTGGAAGGTGCAGGGGCATTACACAAGCCAAAGGGCGTGACCAAAAACTCATNACATGATTCATGAGGCTTTGGAAGGTGCAGGGGAATTACACAAGCCAAAGGGCGTGACCAAAAACTCATAGTGGCCCTCATGAGTTCTAAAGGTAGTCTTGGGAATGTATGCCTCTTTCATACATATCTGGTGGTAGCCCAAACAAAGATCAAGTTTGGTAAATAATTGAGCTCCACTCAGTTCATCCAGGAGGTCATCAATGACAGGAATGGGAAATTTGTCTTTAATGGTAAGTTTGTTGAGGCCATGGAAGTCAGGACACATTCACCAAGAACCTTAGTTATTCAGGACCATGACCATAGGAGAATACTAGGGGCTCTTAGTAGGGATGATAACGTCTGCATTAAGGACTTCCTAGACCGTTTTCTCAATTTAATTTTTTTGGGAAAAGGGGTGACGATACATACAGATATTGGGAGGAAGGATTCCAGGTACAAGGGTAATGGAATGATCATGAACACCACATGAAGGAGGGAGTCCCTGGGTAGTGGAAAAGACCACTTGATGTTTAGAAAGGATGTCTTGGAGGTCTTGCAGCACCAAGGGTGTTTTTGTTGCTTGTATGGAATGGAGTTGAGAAATAACACCAGAATGCCACTTTTTTAACATCTTTTGTATGCAATGGGAACTAATGATCTTAGGTGAACCGACAGTGATGTCTTGGAACTTATATTGGTGGCCCTCCTAATCAAATTGCATGGTTAATTCCTTAAAATCCATGAGATTGGGACCCAAAGTCATTAGCCAGTCTGCACCCAACACAATGTCACAACTGCCCATGTCGATAACAAAGATATGATATTTCATGTGGTAGTCACCAATTTGGAGACACACATTTTCACAACACCCTCCACATTTCATGGATCCACCATTGGCAATCATGATTTGGAAATTATTGATGGCATGGATGTAGCAATGATTTTCTTGGGCAATGTGGAAATGAATAAAATTATGGGTGCTTCCACTATTAACCAGAATGATGACCTTCTGATGCTTGATGTAACCAATTATCTTGAGGGTTTGGGGAGTGAAGAAGCCAGTGAGAGAATTGAGGGAAATGACCAGTTCTACTTCAGGAGGGGTTATGTCGGGGGTTTCAGGTGACTTAGACATAAGGGGATTTTCAATATCCTCTTCCAAAATATCCTCGGAAATGGCCATAAATAGATTTTGTTCATTACACTTGTGGCCCAGGAAATATTTGCCATCACAATTATAACAAAGGCCTTTGAGTTGGCGTTCAACCATTTCATCCCTGGTCAATTTTTGGATCTTTAGTGGAGTGAAGGGAGTAGTGGGATTTACTGGTTTAGGGAGAGGGATAAAGGAGGGTTTTCGGTTTTGAGAAGATACAACCTATTGTGCTTCTTTAGCTCTTTTAGTATTCTCTACCCAACTCTGAGGCCGAGCCATGAGGACATGGGCCTGAATCTCATCCTTGAGGCCATTGATAAAACATTCTCGGAAAAAGGCATCAAACATGCCCTCTGTCCAGAAATCCAGGCGCTCAAAGGAAGCTATAAAGTATTCCACTATTCCTGATTGTTTCAACTTTGTCAAATGGCCCAAATGGTTGGTGTCAGTGTTAAAGAATTCATAAAGCTTTGCCACAAAGTGTGTCCAAGAAATATACCCTTGACGAGAAGTTTTTCTCCATTGCCACCATTGCCAACATTCTTGATCTAGATGGAGAACACCATACCGGTGTTTGGCCAAGTCATATGTAATGTCATATAAAGAGAAATAATGTTCCATTTGGGTTACCTAACCAGTGGGGTCCAAGCCATCAAAGAGGAAGGTGTATGTCACGTTGAAAGTGATGGTTCTGAAAGTTATGGGAATGAGAGGAATGTTCACCTTTAGTATGTGGAGGTGAGGAAGAGGAAGGGTTATCTGTAGGGATATGTAGTTTGGTGTAGAGTGCCGAAAAGATAGATTCAAGCTGGGTGGTGAGGTCATGTTTGATTTCTTCCATTGAGGACTGCATGGTTGTATTGATGGTGACAACATTGGCACTGAGGTGTTTCACTTCTTGTTGGGTCTCGATGAGACTAGATTGGAAGGTGTTGAAGCAATATTCCAAGTCTTGTCTACGAGTATGGGCCATGAGGATGGGGGCACTAAAAAGGGGCGGGCGAGGCCAAAACTTTTTCCGAAAAATGATATGTATGAATGTGATAAGGGAGAAGAGATGAATCCAATGGAATGGGTCTCAAATAATGGTGAAAAAAATTCCATACTTATTTTATTTATTTATTTTTACACCTGCGGAGTTATACTCTGGTCTGAAGAATACTGCAGAGAGGAAATGCCTAAATGCTTAACAAGAAAGAAATGTGTATTTACTTGGCAATCCAAACACAGTTGCATGACAATAGATCTTGTCTGTTTTAATTTTTTTATGTTTCTGTCCCCAAGGGTTAGGTATTCAAGGGTTCTACAGACAAGGGTTTTTCCTGTGCTATAGCTATCTGATATACGTGTGGGGTGCAACAGTAGTACTCGGCCAAATATCTTAGGGTACTAACTAAGGAGGATAGATAGTACCCTTAGTCGTACTACCCGACTACCCAGGTACTAGAGAGTATCTTCCCGAGTATTCTTCTCAGTGGCACTATAGCAATCAGGTGGCCAATCAATTTATCTAAAGAGAGATTTAGCAAAATATAGGTCAATCTGTACATAGGTGTTGTCTGATGTGCTACCACTCGAAGGGGTACCAACATGGGTTACAAGGGTGGCCAACAGATGTGCGCTTAATAACCACTTGTATTTCCTGTTTGTATGAATCTCTCAAATGTAGGTTTATGCATGTAACGACAGATCTCTATGGCTTAAAGACAACGAAATATGTCTCTACCTTGAAAAAAAGTTACCCACAATTTTTGCAAGGAAAGTGCTCTGATACCACTTGTAATATACCAGATATAAAAAGTATGCAGAACAGAAATAAAATGCTAGAAATGGTAGAATAACAACAATATAACCAGAATAATCACCACAATAACACTGAAATTCTATAAGAATAACAACAGAAATAACACTTTGATTCTGATAGAAATGTTCACAGGCCTCTTCGAGGGGGAAACCTCCAATCGAGCATAGCTCTATTACAATAATCTCCAAGATAGGGTTCTCATACCCTCGACTCCTTTTTATACTAAATATGTCTATCAAAAGAAGCATCTAGAGGAAGCTCCTTCTAGAAGCAAAAGCTTCTATTAGGTCTTCTTACATTCGACTTATTCTATTTTATTGCAAGGCCTTATTAATATTGACCTTTATTAAATCCGAATATATTGTTCTACCTATGTGCGGGTTAGGACCTTAACAAAATACCTCTCTATACATATTTTTTTGACATTATATTTCTATAGGCTACCCAAATCTATTGTCAATGAAACTACATACATAAATAGAGTCGGCTATGAAGATTCCAAATATATAATTTAAAAGATAAATAAATATTATTTACTATATTTACTATATTTTTTTCTTGACATATATCATAATAAAAAAATACATACCTCTTTTAGTTATGCTATAAATTTTTAGCAGCTTAACCATCTTTAAAATAAGTTATACAGAGCATTACAAGAGAATGTTATCTAAAATTTCAAAAAAATAAAACATTGTGACACTCATAGCCTACACTAAGAGAAGGCATTGTAATTTCAAGGATATATTGAATAAATTTTGAAAAATACACTGCACTGAAATAATCGGTTATCTACAATCATACAAATGTTTTGAAGGAAATTCCATCGTTAAGGTATTCAACACATGCACTAATGGAGACATACACCTCATATTTTGGTTTTGTTATCCCTCAAGATGTTCCAAGTTGTTTTTGGAATGATGCTAAGGCAACCCAAGGGCCAAGACTCGAGATGAATGTTAAGGCTAGATTTGTAGTTAGGTAATTGTGAAATATTTGGGAAGTTTTCTCCTCTTTCTCTCTCTTTCGATTATAAAATTATAGGACCTTAAATACTCTCATATCATATGAAAAATGTTATCAACTATTAGAGGTATGTGTCTACGAGTGTTTCAAATAATCAAGGTTTAAAAGGGGAATGAAGTGTTGAATTAGAAGATAAACAAGATAAACATACAAGGCATTGGTGAGAATTAATTATGTCGCTTATGGAAAAGGAATATTGTGATGAGAAATTAAGAATTCGACATCTCTAATAGATGTATACAGATTTATAAAACATGGTTTAAATAGTTAACATCAAGTCATATACTCAAATACATGAAGGTACCCTCTACATATCATTTAAATGCACAAAGAAATAACAAGAAATCATCATACAGTCAGAGGAAATCACTTCTATATCATAACCAAACATCATACAATAACACTAAATATGAGGAATGGAATGTTGTTTGAGCTTTTATAAATCATATTTGATACAAGAAAAGAAAGAATGATAGGATATTCTTTACAAGAAGAGATATACAACAAAATGAGGAATTACAGACTAAAACTAAAACGCGGGGGATGAATCTCTAGTTTCCTACTGCATTTATCAATTGACTATGGTCAAGGCTTCTATAGTCGAACAACTATGGTTACAAGAAACTATTTAACTCCCCAGAGTGTCGACCTTGAGAATGGGGGCCTACGTTCTCTTTTATACCTCTCACTCGTGCCCTAAACTACTTCTTGAAGCCACTTCCATCTTCTTGAAATCATTTCTAGCTTCTTAATTTTTGGATGGTTTCTCCCTTGGTCAAAATTTATTACTTTTACCTATATGGATTCTTATTTTCTAATATCATGGAGCAGCTGGATATTTTTCAGGAAAAATATTGTTTCCATTTCCCCCCTTCGAATGCTTGTAATCATTCTTTCTGGTGGCTAGATGATCGAAATCAAATTTGCGGAAATCACAAAACTCAACCACCATCGGATAAGTCTCAATGGGTAATCTTAGTCCTTGATCGAGGTCACCCATTGGAGCAATCAAGGTTTGCAAAGGTGAAAAATCAACAACCATCATATCAATCTCGAAGAGCTATCGTGGCCATTGACCTGAGAAGTTTTAGGCCTGACGGCTTATTTGTAGATCGATCAATCTTGACCATTGATTTGAAAGTGGGTGTGTGACTAGATTTGGATTGTTGATCGGTTATGCTTGCAGGAGGTCTAAGAGAAAATTTGGGTTGTCGATTGAAGTGTTGGAGATGGCTAGGGGGCCATCGATCGAGCTCGGCCATGGGTAAAAAATCGGCTAAGAAAAATATATAGTGTTAATGTCACCTTGGACATGTGGGGGATTTTCACTGGCCCTCGATGGCGCTGACATGGCAGACATGTGGGAAACGTGTGAGATGGTTTTGAGATATTTAATTGTGCATCCATTGGTTTCCACATGTCCACGTGGAGGCTCTGGATGGGATCTGAAAATGCTTTGCTGGAGGGATGATGTAACACCTGGCCGGTGGGATTTCGTACCTGGGAGTAGATCTAAACCATTGATCATTCCTAGTTGAAAAAGGTATGAGAGAATATCAAGACCGAGTGTTGGAGGTGACCCATTAGAGTGGTCAGGGAATGGTCTTCGAACATGATGTCGATGAGGGGAATCTGAGAGAAAATCTCAACCATCGATCTGGATATGCGAGGGGAAATCTGACAATGCATGAGAGCTGTCAATCTGGCTCAACCAAGAACCCAAAAATCAACTAAAAATAATAATAATAATATGTTGATGTCACTTTGGACATGAGGCACCTTCTCACTATTCTATGTTGGCATTGATGTGCAAAATAGGTGTGACATGTGTCACCCAATTTTGATATTTTGGCTTGTGTATCTAGCGACTTCCACCTGTCCACTTGGTAGCTTATGATTGGCTCTGACAACGATCTGCTGATAGGATGACGTGACACCTGGGACTAGATCTGAGCCATTGATTTTCCCCACTTTGAAAAATATCCAAGAGTAGATCTGGACCATCCATGAGAGACGGAAATTAGAGTGGTTGGGGTCTAGACTTCAAATGTGACTTCAATGAGGGGACTTTGAGAGTAAATCTCAACCATTGATGTGGAGTTGTGTAGGGATGTCTGATGATGCATGAGAGTCGTCGATCTGGCTTGACCAAGAACTCAAAAATGACTAAGGAATAGATGGTCACGTCCACGTCATCATGGACGTGTGGAACCTTACTATTGGACCACATTGGCGCTAATGTGGCAAGGAGACGTCATATTTGATATTCTTTGGGACGCCTTTGGTGGGTTCCACCTGTCCACACGAAAACTTTTGATTGTTTTGAAAGGTGCCCTACTAGGAGTGACTTCATGCATACGTCAACGGGGACCTACATCCTTTCGTCATTACTTTATGCGAGAGATAAATCGTGATGGATCCTAGACTGTTGATATCGCTCTCCTTTATCAAATCTATACCATCCTTCGGGGGTGCACCCATCAGAGATATCTAGAGCCAAGACCCATGAGAAACTTTGATGACCTTTGATCAAGAGCTATAGATCAGATCAGATCTGGACCATCAATCAGAGAAACAAGATATGAAACGAGATTCATTCATCGTGCCATGGTCAAAAACAAAATTTAGCTAAGACATGAACATTATCACGCTGACGCCAGCTTGAGCAAGTGGCGTCTTTCTATTGACCAATAATGATGTTGACATGGTAGGCCAACATGAAACATGTCACCTAGATTTAGGATATTTACCTTTGTATGTGGTGGGTTCCACATGTTCTCATGGAAGCTTCTGATTGGATCTGACAGTGCTCTATTGGTTGGCCACGTGTAATGTTGAGTTGACACATTGGGCCTATGGATCAAATTTGAATTGTCGATCTCTTTTAAGCATGATTGATGGCGTGATGAGATCTAGAACATTGATTGCCCCCCCTTCAAAAGAGGTCCGAGAAAAAATTTGGATCATCCATCATGGGTTCACCCATAGAGCACGTGAGGCTTAGATCCATATGCGACTTCGACATAGGGACTTTGAATACCATTGATTTAGGATTTCAATGGTGAGTCTAATGACGTATGACAGTCATCGATCTTCCAAGGTCCAAAAATTTGTTGTCGCTCGACTTTTAGGCCTTAGTCTTGTGATAAGCCTCACTGGGTTATTTGTGCTTAAGCTCTTTTGGGGCACGATAAGCCCCTTTTGACCCCTGATAAGCACCCGAGGGCTTGAAACTTGCCTTAGACACGAAAAGGCATGGATTTTCTTGTCGTTTCTTCTTTTTTCTTTAGGAAAATTTGGAAGTTTTAGCTCAGAGGATCTTGAAGCTTGCTCTTCTGCCACTAACTCGTGTGACCTTGGACTGGCCACTTCATCAAACCTTCATTTCATGGAGGGAACAAATATAGTACTAACAGGTTAAAAAATAACATACCATTGTTAGAAAAACTAAAATGCCATATACTTATTCACAATTTCTATAAACAAAAATAATATATTCGAAAAGCTAACCATAATTAGCTTGCACATGCCTCAAAAATAAATTCTTATTCTAGGGATAGGTGCTTTCTAAATCCCCATATAAGAGAGATATGTAATTCCTTCCATGCTTAAAGTATTTAAAAAAATATTTAACAAGTAAATATTTCAATATCAACTTTATATATGTATGTAACAATTCAAAGTAAAAGCATTCTTATAGTTAAAACATTTAAATGATGCATTACTCACTATAAGGAAGATGCAACTTCTTCCGTCCTCATTATAAAGTTGACATGTAAATTAAATCTCTTTAAGAGTAAAACTTTCCTTAAGTTTTACATGCTAAAAAAAAGTTTGCACCTTGACTATTTAGATCCACAATTGAGATAGACCTAAGCTTATCTATATTATAGATAATAGATTAAGTGCTTACTTTAATTTTGAATTGTGTCAAAATTATTCTAATATCGCCCGTATGGGGAAAGGAATGACTTTTGAATTGTGTTGATGCCTCTTGCCAGAGCTCATCTCATCCTTTGGCGACTTCAAAGGTCGTGAATACACTTCCCTTGGCCAGTTGAAAGGTCGTGATAGGAATACTCTCGTCTCTAAAATTGGAGCTGGCAGGTTTGTCTTTTGTCTCACAAGTACTCTGTAGATCCACCGTTCAACATGAAAGTGAAGAAAGTGATCAGAAACAACCAACCTGTAGTTGCAGAACAGCATCTCTGATACCCATGCTGCAAAGGCATGAAGATAACTGTCAGAAGGACATAAGTAAGCGAGTCAATTCTTGTGACCATTCATTGCTTTTGCTGACTGAAAAATTGAAATCGACGTATACTGTAACAACTGGAAGCCAACAAAGAGATGGTATCTAACAACAACAATACAAGCTCCTTTACTGTTCTGCATAATTTAGTTCGTGACAACCTGTGAAATATACTGTAATGGGATTGATGTAATTGCTGGCGTAGGCTGGACTAGACGATCCGCTGCGTCCCACACTAGCAAATTTAGGGCAACCCAAGAACTACTTGATCAGGCAGAAGAAGCTGATAGGATCCATCGTTTGGACTTCGTGTTGCCAAGGGCCGTTTATTACTTTATGATGGCGGGACACAGTCGTCACCTTCTTATTTCTTTATGATGGTGGGATAGAGTCGTCATCTTCTTATTCGAAGATTTTTGGATAGTTGCGTAGACCTTCAGCGAAGCCAATGGTTTTCTGATAAACATGGGGCTGTAAAGGTGGAAGACTGTAAATATCTCGTATGCGCATTCTTGTTCTTTCATAGGTTGGGACATGCTAATTTTTAAAAGGTGGGACAAGGCTGTAAAGATGTGGTTGCTTTTGTATATTACAATTTCGAGAAGATCACTTAAATTAAAATGCTAATTTTAAAATATCTTACATTTATATTAATAATTAATGTAAGAAAGGCGTTGACAGAAAATGAAACGCACTTTTACAACCAGTATAGTCAGCATGCTAAATCCAAAGTTTAATCATTTAAACGTGGCAATCATATAGTGTTACAGTAATTTCTTAATATGATGAGGTAAATGTTAAAAAGTAAACAGGTTAATGGATGCATTCAAAAATACAAGGAAGTTATGAAGAGAAAATCACATTCATTGATTTGGGAGGACGACTAAGAATATGCCAGCATCTTCAATTGTTAGCCATCAGATTAGAATTTTAAATTAAAAAGTGATTAATTATGGTCATTGTCAATAGGTGTATGTCTTTTCGACATAATTAATTATAGATGTAATTAATAAATGTAGAAATATTAAGAAAAAAAAGTAAATAATAAATATACATAAAGTATATTAAAATGTACATTAACAAAGTATTAAAGTATATTAACAAAGGTAAATATAGATGGAGAAAATTTACATATAAAATAAGGTTGCATGACAGCTTATACCTGCAACTATGCAGGTAAAATAAAATAAAATAATAGTTGTATTGAATCCACCACATGAGTTGAGATGAATAACAAATTTATTTGTTGAATATGGCAGGCAAGCATCAACTCATTAAAGGACGTTGAAGACCTTCCGCCACTGCAGCAATACCAGGTCAAACCCCACCTAATAGGCGGTCAATAGCATATGGAATGCTATATACCATAGCATAGGTATAATAAGGGTGGGTGAAATAATAGACTCACCCAAAACTAAATTTGAATTGGAAAGATAAGGATTGGAATGAACTCAAATTATGTAAGATTGTGAGATTGTAATTGCATAACATGGTGTTATGTGAAAGCAAGTTTGAGAAATAAACATAATTAAAAAAAATAAAAATAAAATTCATATTTATTTAATTCCATACATATTTAAAGTTTTTCCTCGTATATCTTATTATTATGAGTTTGATCCTCACTTAATTTCTTATTATAAGGAGTTCATGTAAAACATAGAAGATGTGTCTTTTAAAATCATTAAATTAAATTAAATTAAAGTTCTTTTGAAATCACTAAATTAGTCAAATATAATTCTTTTTAAATTAAAGTTCTTCTAAAACCATTAAGTTAGTTAAATATAATTCGTTTTTAACATATTTACTAATGCATTAAATTTATATAAATCATTAAATATGAATATCCAACACTCCAAAAGTGAATGCTTGTAATGTTTTTTAAAGAATTATGAAATCATTTCACCATTTCACAATATAATTTTATCATTTATAAAATATAAGTTCACTGCTTAAAAATGTGGTTTAAAAGGTTTATGAAATTTTCAGAAAAAATCAAAACCTAAAATGTAATAAAAATTATAAAGTTTTAGTTTGTGAACTTCAATAAGCATTCAAAATTATAAAATTTTAATTTACCAAATTTTGAAAAAATAATTGAAAATGAAACATTTCAATAAATATATAAATAACTAAAAAAATAAATCATATTAAAATAAAAATCCATATTAAAAACAAAATTTACATTTTATACATATTTATAAAAAATATAAAAAAACTTGATACATTCTATACATATTTATAAAAAATATAAAAAAAAAAAAAGTCTTTCTCAAGGCGGCCTCACGTTAACAATGTTCAAAGAAAGTAAAAATATAAGCAAAATTACATTGCATGACATATAATAGTAGCTATTCATCTTTGGTATTTCTCCTACTCTAAACGATAGTTTCAAATATTTTATAATAATTTTCCATTTCAATGGGTCTGGGACCACAATGATGCAAATCTATGATAGTTTGGGGGCAACATAATGGCAAAACAAAAGGTCCCTAGAAGGAATGAGCTCATTCAACTTAACATTTATAATTATATAATCTTGTTTATTTTGGGGAAATTTATATTAGTTATTTTGCTTTTTAATAATAAATATTTGATCTAATGAACATGAAAATAATATAGTTTGATTGGACAAAAATATGGTTGTAAATTTAAATTTTGGATTGAAATAATAAAGAAGAATGTCATCATCAATACCGAAGACAGCTAGAGAATAAGACTTCAAGTTCATTAGCCAATAAAAAAACAAATAAAGGAATTTAAATATTTAAAAATAATAACAAAATCTAACATCTAAAGTAAAACTATGTACAACGTGGAGAAATTTTTAGTGAGTAAAGTAATATATATTCAACGCTCATCCATCGCTATGTACATTGCCTATGGTAGGTATAATAAGTGTATAAGTGTTTTAGGATATGCATGAGGTTATACATTGGAAACCCATGAATGGACAACGACCATAAAGCATATATTTTTTTTCATATACTCGAAATTTGAGGCTAAGAGTTTGTTCATTTATGAGGTATTAGTGTTTACATGGAAAGAAATCACATGCTGAGATGCACATAGACAAGAGAGGTATACATCTGGAGATGTAGCAAGAATTGGTTTCAAACAAATTTCTTATCCATTATTTCTCTAGCAATGACTTTATAATGGTTTACAAAGGATCAATCTAAGGTTACTTGACATAGTGAAATTTAAGTACCCAGTATCTAAATAACAAAAAATACACGTCACCCAAGGGTTTTTGTGAATTTGTTGGATTTCAACTAACTAATACTGTGCATCAATTATGAAATGTTAGATGTGGCATATTAGCTCCTCTTTATTTTAGCAAAAAGTGCCCCTACTTTTCTCAACACCATGCGGGAAGGCCTAGTGAAAAATAGTCTGAGATATCCATTTAACAGGAGTGGAAAGTTGATTGGTTCCCAAACAGATAAGAAGCATGCTGATTTTGATGAGTGAAATGTGTGTACATGTTCAATCCACTATATGCGTCGAAAGGTTTTTGAAAATATAGAATATTACTAGTTGGGTAGAAGACATGAATGTTCTCTTCCAAAATAAGAAACTATATAGCTTGATATGATTAACATTAACAACATAATGGATGCTCGATGGAGAAGGTAAATATAAACAATAGTCATCATCATTAATTTTTGAATAATAGTATAACACCCACAATCAATAAGCTTGAGCTTGTGATGGAACTACTCCTTAGAACATTGTTTGTCCATATTAAACCAAACATGGTCACTAATATGAAAATTAACAAACACCTAATGAAGATCCTTGAGAGATTCATAATGAGCCTAGGAGGCACCAAGGGAATTAGTGACCTCAGAATGGATACTAGCCAAATTATGAACAAAGGAGGACACATGTTGCTATTCATTGTGTTAGTGAGGTGAGACAGTAGTAGTAAGAGTGATGAGTGGCTCACCAGAAGCCAATGGCTAGTCAACACAATAGACCTTGAAGGATGAATCACCAATATACACATGGATAGATTGATTATAAGTATATTGGAGAAAATGTAAATAATAATCCCATTATTTATTGTTGATGTAGTAACTACCAAGGGTGTGCACCATGTTGCAATTGACCACTTCAATCTATCCATCTATTTGTGGATGAAAGGTAGTATAAAAGAAAAGATGGAACCATGATAACTTCTAAAGAGTATTCCAAAATATGATAAGGAAGAATGAATATTTATGAAAAGCAATGTTCAGAGGGAGGTTGAAAGGAGACCAAACAAGGAAGAAAAACAATTCAACTGTCTATTGTCTTGAAGTGGTCTTGGTATAAGGAATAAAGATTTCCCTTTTTGGAAAAATGACAGTACACCACCACAAATATGAAATAGTGATTTTGAGTGTCATTGGAAGACCACTAATAAAATCCATAGATAATGATTCCTAATGCCAATAAGAGTTGGGTAGTTGTCAATACAAGCTATATTTTGTATTCATGTATTTATGTTGTTTGCAAAGAGGGTGGTTCCTAGTAAAAGCATCAATCTAGCATTTCATAGAGGGCCAAAAGAAATTTCTTTGTATATAGTGTAATTTATTAAGTGTACCAGAATGGAAAACACATGAAGAGGCATGGACCCCCTGAATGAGAACTAAGTGGTCGAGAGTGTTGGGGACACATAAATGATTTAGATTATATAGGCAACACTCTTTAATAGAATAATCCAACAAGGTTGTATGGTTAATATCAATGGGTTGCTACAATGATGAAAATATTGTGTTGGTATTGATGTCAACATGAAGACAATAAGTACCATAGTGGAGTATGAATTGTAACTACAGTGAAAAAAAGAGGAATATTGAGTTATGAGAACGTAGTGGACTACTGGAATACAGGGCATCGCCTAGTTGAGTGCTTTGAAATAATGAAAGAATGAAAACAAAAGAATGAGACAATTTCAATTACTACAAAAGTCCAGTCGAATTGTCCTGGTGACTATATATTCTGTTGAGATAGTATCATGATGAACATAATTAATACTAGTGAGTCTCCCTCTTGAATACTTTCTCATGCACTATCATTTCAGATGCAGTCGAAGGGAATTTTGTTGATGCAACACCGAGAACCCTTGATTCTATCATATTAACACGATAGGCGATATTTCGTAGCAAGTTTTGTTCATAATCTTTTCCAGGCTGAAGTTGGACGACCCTTCAAACCTAAACAATTTCTAGCAGCCACCAATGGTTAGATCCACTCAACTAGTCAATTGTTGAAGAATTTGTCATTGATTTAAAAGACAAAATATATGTCAAAGGTTAGTAAGTGATTAAATATATGTTGAGGGTTAACAAGTGATTAAATATAAATGTGACCTTGGTATCACTTTAATGAACACACAAGTGGAAAATTTAAGTGGAAACAAAGTTTACCCAAAGGTGGAAATGAGAGTGGACTAAACATAAATATGACTTTAATAAATAACAAAAGTTGAAAAGTTAGGTGGAAGTGGAGTTTACGTAAAAAATGAGTAAATATGAAAGTGGAATAAAGAAAAAGGTAAAAGTGAAAGTGGAGTTAAAGAAAAAGGGAAAAACTAAAAGAGCACATGGTATGTGCACACGGTATTTGCAAACCATGGTGGTATTTAGCTATGGTAAGAAAAAAAGTTAATTAAATCATGATATTAAAAAATCTATTGACCCAATTGAAAACATGACTAAACAATCTAAAAGAAAGAATGATTCTTTGACATTGTATTAATTAAAATAGTATGACTAACATATTATATTGAAAAGGAACATACTTATAATGAAGAGATACATTCCTATATTGACGGGGTGTAATTGTTCAATTATACATGGCCATTGCAAGACTATATAAACATAAATTCTTGTTGAAAGAGGGGGTGTCTCTGTGCTTGAAACTTCAACATAATTAAGAGATTCAAAGCCCAAGAAAGTAAATAAAGATATGCAACAGAATCCAAAGAAGATTAATAAGATTTGAATATTGAAGTACTTATTATAAAAATGGAGGTTGGGTGGTGCTAGGGAAGGTTGGATCTTGCAAAGGAGGTTATAGCCTCCTTCTACTTGAAGCTGGTAAACCAAGGTGTTGCGGCATCTTTTCAGTTATAGCTAAAGAAACTAGAGAGTTGGTGCTTCTCTCCATTCAGTGCTGGTAAAAAGAGAAAGAGCACATGGTATGTGCACACAGTATTTTCAAACCATGGTGGTATTTAGGTATGGTAAGGAAAAAAGTGAATTAAATCATGATAGTCAAAAATCTATTGACCCAGTTAAAAATGTGACTAAACAATCTGAAAGGCACAATGGTTCATTGACATTGTATTAATTAAAATAGTATGATTAATATCTGATATTGAAAATGAACATACTTATAATGAAGAGATACATTCCTATATTAAAGAGGTGCAATTGTTCGGTTGTGGATGACAATTGCAAGACTATATAAATGGAATTATTGTTGAAATAGGGTGTGTCTCTATGCTTAAAATTTGAATATCAATAATAGAGTCGTAGGCCAAGAAAGTAAATGAAGATATGAAACAGAATCCAAAGAAGATTATGAAGATTTGAATATTGAAGTACTTATCAAAAAAATGGAGGTTGGGTCATGCTAGGGCAAGTTGGAGCCTACAAAGGAGGTTATAGACTCCTTCCAATTGAAGCTGGTAAACCAAGTTGTTGCAACATATTTTTAGTGATAGCTAAATAAACTAGGGAGTTGGTGCTTCCCTCCAGTTAGTGATGGTCAAATCTAGGGGGTTGAAACCTCCTTCTAGTTCCTGCTAGTAAAATAGGGAATTGGTGTTTCCTTTGAGTTAGAGCACATAAATTAAATGTAATCTTTATGGAAAATAAGAAGAACATTTGTGAAGTTGGGTTTTCCACATTTAAATTCTATG